>JARQWZ010003453.1:0-152500 GCA_033150135.1 Gobio occitaniae
TACTGTGTGTAGTAACTCTGTACTGTGTGTAGTAACTCTGTACTGTGTGTGTATAACTCTGTAGTGTGTGTAGTAACTCTGTACTGTGTGTGTATAACTCTGTACTGTGTGTAGTAACTTTGTACTGTGTGTAGTAACTCTGTACTGTGTGTGTAACTCTGTACTGTGTGTGTAACTCTGTACTGTGTGTAGTAACTCTGTACTGTGTGTGATAACTCTGTACTGTGTGTGTAGTAACTCTGTACTTTGTGTGTAGTAACTCTGTACTGTGTGTGTAACTCTGTACTGTGTGTAGTAACTCTGTACTGTGTGTAACTCTGTACTGTGTGTATAACTCTGTACTGTGTGTAACTCTGTACTGTGTGTAGTAACTCTGTACTGTGTGTAACTCTGTACTGTGTGTATAACTCTGTACTGTGTGTTACTCTGTACTGTGTGTAGTAACTCTGTACTGTGTGTAGTAACTCTGTACTGTGTGTGTAACTCTGTACTGTGTGTAGTAACTCTGTACTGTGTGTGTGTAGTAACTCGGTACTGTGTGTAGTAACTCTGTACTGTGTGTATAACTCTGTACTGTGTGTAGTAACTCTGTACTGTGTGTAGTAACTCTGTACTGTGTGTAGTAACTCTGTACTGTGTGTATAACTCTGTACTGTGTGTAGTAACTCTGTACTGTGTGTGTAACTCTGTACTGTGTGTGGTAACTCTGTACTGTGTGTGGTAACTCTGTACTGTGTGTAGTAACTCTGTACTGTGTGTGTAACTCTGTACTGTGTGGTGTAACTCTGTACTGTGTGTATAACTCTGTGCTGTGTGTATAACTCTGTGCTGTGTGTAGTAACTCTGTGCTGTGTGTAGTAACTCTGTACTGTGTGTAATAACTCTGTACTGTGTGTATAACTCTGTACTGTGTGTATAACTCTGTACTGTGTGTGTATAACTCTGTACTGTGTGTAGTAACTCTGTACTGTGTGTGTAGTAACTCTGTACTGTGTGTAGTAACTCTGTACTGTGTGTAGTAACTCTGTACTGTGTGTGTATAACTCTGTACTGTGTGTAGTAACTCTGTACTGTGTGTAGTAACTCTGTACTGTGTGTAGTAACTCTGTACTGTGTGTGTATAACTCTGTAGTGTGTGTAGTAATTCTGTACTGTGTGTGTATAACTCTGTACTGTGTGTAGTAACTCTGTACTGTGTGTAGTAACTCTGTACTGTGTGTGTAACTCTGTACTGTGTGTAGTAACTCTGTACTGTGTGTGATAACTCTGTACTGTGTGTGTAGTAACTCTGTACTGTCTGTACTGTGTGTAGTAACTCTGTACTGTGTGTGTAACTCTGTACTGTGTGTGTAACTCTGTACTGTGTGTGTAACTCTGTACTGTGTGTAGTAACTCTGTACTGTGTGTAGTAATTCTGTACTGTGTGTGTAGTAACTCGGTACTGTGTGTAGTAACTCTGTACTGTGTGTATAACTCTGTACTTGAACTGTACTGTAGTAACTCTGTACTGTGTGTAGTAACTCTGTACTGTGTGTATAACTCTGTACTGTGTGTAGTAACTCTGTGCTGTGTGTGTATCTCTGTACTGTGTGTGTAGTAACTCTGTACTGTGTGTAACTCTGTACTGTCAAGTCAAGTCAAGTCAAGTCAACTTTATTCATATAGCGCTTTTAACAATGTAGATTGTTTCAAAGCAGCTTTACAGTGTTAAACAGGAAAATAATGCAGCATAATTTTATTCAGCTGTATAGCCATTCTGGAAAAATTTCAAGTATCATACAGTGACAGTGTGGGCTTTAGATCAATAATTTGATCAGTAATTTAGTTTAAATGGTTAATTTAGTTTATTATTTAGATGTATTTCGATGTTTAGTTGAAAAATTTAGTGTCCCCAACTGAGCACGCCAAGCCAGAGGCAACTGTGTGTAGTAACTCTGTACTGTGTGTAACTCTGTACTGTGTGTATAACTCTGTACTGTGTGTAGTAACTCTGTACTGTGTGTAGTAACTCTGTACTGTGTGTATAACTCTGTTCTGTGTGTAGTAACTCTGTACTGTGTGTAGTAACTCTGTACTGTGTGTGTGTATAACTCTGTACTGTGTGTAGTAACTCTGTACTGTGTGTGTAACTCTGTACTGTGTGTGTAACTCTGTACTGTGTGTGTAGTAACTCTGTACTGTGTGTGTAGTAACTCTGTACTGTGTGTAGTAACTCTGTACTGTGTAGTAACTCTGTACTGTGTGTAGTAACTCTGTACTGTGTGTATAACTCTGTACTGTGTGTAGTAACTCTGTACTGTGTGTGTAGTAACTCTGTACTGTGTGTAGTAACTCTGTACTGTGTGTATAACTCTGTACTGTGTGTGTAACTCTGTACTGTGTGTGTGTAGTAACTCTGTACTGTGTGTATAACTCTGTACTGTGTGTGTAACTCTGTACTGTGTGTGTAGTAACTCTGTACTGTGTGTAGTAACTCTGTACTGTGTAGTAACTCTGTACTGTGTGTAGTAACTCTGTACTGTGTGTAACTCTGTACTGTGTGTATAACTCTGTACTGTGTGTAACTCTGTACTGTGTGTAGTAACTCTGTACTGTGTGTAACTCTGTACTGTGTGTATAACTCTGTACTGTGTGTTACTCTGTACTGTGTGTAGTAACTCTGTACCGTGTGTAGTAACTCTGTACTGTGTGTGTAACTCTGTACTGTGTGTGTAACTCTGTACTGTGTGTAGTAACTCTGTACTGTGTGTGTAGTAACTCGGTACTGTGTGTAGTAACTCTGTACTGTGTGAATAACTCTGTACTGTGTGTAGTAACTCTGTACTGTGTGTAGTAACTCTGTACTGTGTGTATAACTCTGTACTGTGTGTAGTAACTCTGTACTGTGTGTGTAACTCTGTACTGTGTGTGGTAACTCTGTACTGTGTGTGGTAACTCTGTACTGTGTGTGTAGTAACTCTGTACTGTGTGTATAACTCTGTACTGTGTGTGTAACTCTGTACTGTGTGTGTAGTAACTCTGTACTGTGTGTAGTAACTCTGTACTGTGTGTAGTAACTCTGTACTGTGTGTAACTCTGTACTGTGTGTATAACTCTGTACTGTGTGTAACTCTGTACTGTGTGTAGTAACTCTGTACTGTGTGTAACTCTGTACTGTGTGTATAACTCTGTACTGTGTGTTACTCTGTACTGTGTGTAGTAACTCTGTACTGTGTGTAGTAACTCTGTACTGTGTGTGTAACTCTGTACTGTGTGTGTAACTCTGTACTGTGTGTAGTAACTCTGTACTGTGTGTGTAGTAACTCGGTACTGTGTGTAGTAACTCTGTACTGTGTGAATAACTCTGTACTGTGTGTAGTAACTCTGTACTGTGTGTAGTAACTCTGTACTGTGTGTAGTAACTCTGTACTGTGTGTATAACTCTGTACTGTGTGTAGTAACTCTGTACTGTGTGTGTAACTCTGTACTGTGTGTGGTAACTCTGTACTGTGTGTGGTAACTCTGTACTGTGTGTAGTAACTCTGTACTGTGTGTGTAACTCTGTACTGTGTGGTGTAACTCTGTACTGTGTGTATAACTCTGTGCTGTGTGTATAACTCTGTGCTGTGTGTAGTAACTCTGTGCTGTGTGTAGTAACTCTGTACTGTGTGTAATAACTCTGTACTGTGTGTATAACTCTGTACTGTGTGTATAACTCTGTACTGTGTGTGTATAACTCTGTACTGTGTGTAGTAACTCTGTACTGTGTGTGTAGTAACTCTGTACTGTGTGTAGTAACTCTGTACTGTGTGTAGTAACTCTGTACTGTGTGTGTATAACTCTGTACTGTGTGTAGTAACTCTGTACTGTGTGTAGTAACTCTGTACTGTGTGTAGTAACTCTG
The DNA here is from genome assembly GCA_033150135.1 of Gobio occitaniae. Classification (NCBI taxonomy): domain Eukaryota; kingdom Metazoa; phylum Chordata; class Actinopteri; order Cypriniformes; family Gobionidae; genus Gobio; species Gobio occitaniae. The sequence continues at coordinate 3,884 of JARQWZ010003453.1, forward strand.
TACTGTGTGTGTATAACTCTGTAGTGTGTGTAGTAACTCTGTACTGTGTGTGTATAACTCTGTACTGTGTGTAGTAACTCTGTACTGTGTGTAGTAACTCTGTACTGTGTGTGTAACTCTGTACTGTGTGTGTAACTCTGTACTTTGTGTAGTAACTCTGTACTGTGTGTGATAACTCTGTACTGTGTGTGTAGTAACTCTGTACTGTGTGTGTAGTAACTCTGTACTGTGTGTGTGTAACTCTGTACTGTGTGTGTAACTCTGTACTGTGTGTATAACTCTGTACTGTGTGTAGTAACTCTGTGCTGTGTGTGTATCTCTGTACTGTGTGTGTAGTAACTCTGTACTGTGTGTAACTCTGTACTGTCAAGTCAAGTCAAGTCAAGTCAACTTTATTCATATAGCGCTTTTAACAATGTAGATTGTTTCAAAGCAGCTTTACAGTGTTAAACAGGAAAATAATGCAGCATAATTTTATTCAGCTGTATAGCCATTCTGGAAAATAGTAACTCTTGTGTGTAGTAACTCTGTACTGTGTGTAGTAACTCTGTACTGTGTGTGTAACTCTGTACTGTGTGTGGTAACTCTGTACTGTGTGTGGTAACTCTGTACTGTGTGTAGTAACTCTGTACTGTGTGTGTAACTCTGTACTGTGTGGTGTAACTCTGTACTGTGTGTATAACTCTGTGCTGTGTGTATAACTCTGTGCTGTGTGTAGTAACTCTGTGCTGTGTGTAGTAACTCTGTACTGTGTGTAATAACTCTGTACTGTGTGTATAACTCTGTACTGTGTGTATAACTCTGTACTGTGTGTGTATAACTCTGTACTGTGTGTAGTAACTCTGTACTGTGTGTGTAGTAACTCTGTACTGTGTGTAGTAACTCTGTACTGTGTGTAGTAACTCTGTACTGTGTGTGTATAACTCTGTACTGTGTGTAGTAACTCTGTACTGTGTGTAGTAACTCTGTACTGTGTGTAGTAACTCTGTACTGTGTGTGTATAACTCTGTAGTGTGTGTAGTAACTCTGTACTGTGTGTGTATAACTCTGTACTGTGTGTAGTAACTCTGTACTGTGTGTAGTAACTCTGTACTGTGTGTGTAACTCTGTACTGTGTGTGTAACTCTGTACTTTGTGTAGTAACTCTGTACTGTGTGTGATAACTCTGTACTGTGTGTGTAGTAACTCTGTACTGTGTGTGTAGTAACTCTGTACTGTGTGTGTGTAACTCTGTACTGTGTGTGTAACTCTGTACTGTGTGTATAACTCTGTACTGTGTGTAGTAACTCTGTGCTGTGTGTGTATCTCTGTACTGTGTGTGTAGTAACTCTGTACTGTGTGTAACTCTGTACTGTCAAGTCAAGTCAAGTCAACTTTATTCATATAGCGCTTTTAACAATGTAGATTGTTTCAAAGCAGCTTTACAGTGTTAAACAGGAAAATAATGCAGCATAATTTTATTCAGCTGTATAGCCATTCTGGAAAAATTTCAAGTATCATACAGTGACAGTGTGGGCTTTAGATCAATAATTTGATCAGTAATTTAGTTTAAATGGTTAATTTAGTTTATTATTTAGATGTATTTCGATGTTTAGTTGAAAAATTTAGTGTCCCCAACTGAGCACGCCAAGCCAGAGGCAACTGTGTGTAGTAACTCTGTACTGTGTGTATAACTCTGTACTGTGTGTATAACTCTGTACTGTGTGTAGTAACTCTGTACTGTGTGTAGTAACTCTGTACTGTGTGTATAACTCTGTACTGTGTGTAGTAACTCTGTACTGTGTGTAGTAACTCTGTACTGTGTGTGTGTGTGTGTATAACTCTGTACTGTGTGTAGTAACTCTGTACTGTGTGTGTAACTCTGTACTGTGTGTGTAACTCTGTACTGTGTGTGTAACTCTGTACTGTGTGTGTGTAGTAACTCTGTACTGTGTGTGTAGTAACTCTGTACTGTGTGTAGTAACTCTGTACTGTGTGTAGTAACTCTGTACTGTGTAGTAACTCTGTACTGTGTGTAGTAACTCTGTACTGTGTGTATAACTCTGTACTGTGTGTAGTAACTCTGTACTGTGTGTGTAGTAACTCTGTACTGTGTGTAGTAACTCTGTACTGTGTGTATAACTCTGTACTGTGTGTGTAACTCTGTACTGTGTGTGTAGTAACTCTGTACTGTGTGTAGTAACTCTGTACTGTGTAGTAACTCTGTACTGTGTGTAGTAACTCTGTACTGTGTGTATAACTCTGTACTGTGTGTAGTAACTCTGTACTGTGTGTGTAGTAACTCTGTACTGTGTGTGTAGTAACTCTGTACTGTGTGTGTAACTCTGTACTGTGTGTGTAACTCTGTACTGTGTGTATAACTCTGTACTGTGTGTAGTAACTCTGTGCTGTGTGTGTATCTCTGTACTGTGTGTGTAGTAACTCTGTACTGTGTGTAACTCTGTACTGTCAAGTCAAGTCAAGTCAAGTCAACTTTATTCATATAGCGCTTTTAACAATGTAGATTGTTTCAAAGCAGCTTTACAGTGTTAAACAGGAAAATAATGCAGCATAATTTTATTCAGCTGTATAGCCATTCTGGAAAAATTTCAAGTATCATACAGTGACAGTGTGGGCTTTAGATCAATAATTTGATCAGTAATTTAGTTTAAATGGTTAATTTAGTTTATTATTTAGATGTATTTCGATGTTTAGTTGAAAAATTTAGTGTCCCCAACTGAGCACGCCAAGCCAGAGGCAACTGTGTGTAGTAACTCTGTACTGTGTGTAACTCTGTACTGTGTGTATAACTCTGTACTGTGTGTAGTAACTCTGTACTGTGTGTAGTAACTCTGTACTGTGTGTATAACTCTGTTCTGTGTGTAGTAACTCTGTACTGTGTGTAGTAACTCTGTACTGTGTGTGTGTATAACTCTGTACTGTGTGTAGTAACTCTGTACTGTGTGTGTAACTCTGTACTGTGTGTGTAACTCTGTACTGTGTGTGTAGTAACTCTGTACTGTGTGTGTAGTAACTCTGTACTGTGTGTAGTAACTCTGTACTGTGTAGTAACTCTGTACTGTGTGTAGTAACTCTGTACTGTGTGTATAACTCTGTACTGTGTGTAGTAACTCTGTACTGTGTGTGTAGTAACTCTGTACTGTGTGTAGTAACTCTGTACTGTGTGTATAACTCTGTACTGTGTGTGTAACTCTGTACTGTGTGTGTGTAGTAACTCTGTACTGTGTGTAGTAACTCTGTACCAACCTGGTCTCATTGTGAAAATGTACCTCTGGCAACGTTTTTGCAAACCGCCAAAATACGTACCAATATGTACATATCACTGCAGTTTCAAAGTGAAATGAACACTAGAGGCAGTAAAACAGCAAGCACTTTTTATAGTTTTTTTTTTTCCATGTAAATTAATAAATTTTGGAGTTTGCGTCACTTAATCTGCTCCATATGCTCGGCTTTTTTTATATAATAAGTTTGCTCAGTAGCTCAGCTGGTACAGATTTGTACTTGTAATAATGAAAGCTCAGGTACGAATCCCGTGAAAGACAAGTCATGATAAAAGAGCTCAAAGATGAGTTCACAGAAGCTAACAAGACATGGTTACTATTGTATTTTTGTCACATTTGCTTTTGTTAACACTATCGGTTAGGTTTAGGGTTTAGTGTAGGTGTACGTTAAAAAAAAATGTCACAAAACGTCAGATTGGCGCTCATCTGTTCCGGGAAAAAAACGAAGCTTTTGGCGGCACCCAGTGGACATATCACTTTGAAACTGCAGTGATATGTACATATTGGTACGTATTTTGGGGTTTGCAAAAACGTTGCCAGAGGTACATTTTCGCAATGAGACCAGGCTGCTCTGTACTGTGTAGTAACTCTGTACTGTGTGTAGTAACTCTGTACTGTGTGTATAACTCTGTACTGTGTGTAGTAACTCTGTACTGTGTGTGTAGTAACTCTGTACTGTGTGTGTAGTAAATCTGTACTGTGTGCATAACTCTGGACTGTGTGTATAACTCTGTACTGTGTGTAACTCTATACTGTGTGTAATAACTCTGTACTGTGTGTGTAGTAACTCTGTACTGTGTGTAGTAACTCTGTACTGTGTGTGTAACTCTGTACTGTGTGTGTAACTCTGTACTGTGTGTGTAACTCTGTACGGTGTGTGTAACTCTGTACTGTGTGTAGTAACTCTGTACTGTGTGTAGTAGCTCTGTACTGTGTGTGTAGTAACTCGGTACTGTGTGTAGTAACTCTGTACTGTGTGTATAACTCTGTACTGTGTGTAGTAACTCTGTACTGTGTGTAGTAACTCTGTACTGTGTGTAACTCTGTTCTGTGTGTATAACTCTGTACTGTGCGTAGTAACTCTGTACTGTGTGTAGTAACTCTGTACTGTGTGTATAACTCTGTACTGTGTGTAGTAACTCTGTACTGTGTGTAGTAACTCTGTACTGTGTGTGTACTGTGTGTGTATAACTCTGTACTGTGTGTGTAACTCTGTACTGTGTGTGTAACTCTGTACTGTGTGTGTAACTCTGTACTGTGTAGTAACTCTGTACTGTGTGTAGTAACTCTGTACTGTGTGTGGTAACTCTGTACTGTGTGTATAACTCTGTACTGTGTGTATAACTCTGTACTGTGTGTAGTAACTCTGTACTGTGTGTAGTAACTCTGTACTGTGTGTGTAGTAACTCTGTACTGTGTGTGTGTAACTCTGTTCTGTGTGTAGTAACTCTGTACTGTGTGTAGTAACTCTGTACTGTGTGTATAACTCTGTACTGTGTGTATAACTCTGTACTGTGTGTAGTAACTCTCTACTGTGTGTAGTAACTCTGTACTGTGTGTGGTAACTGTACTGTGTGTAGTAACTCTGTACTGTGTGTAGTAACTCTGTACTGTGTGTAGTAACTCTGTACTGTGTGTAGTAACTCTGTACTGTGTGTAGTAACTCTGTACTGTGTGTAGTAACTCTGTACTGTGTGTGTAACTCTGTACTGTGTGTGTAACTCTGTACTGTGTGTAGTAACTCTGTACTGTGTGTGATAACTCTGTACTGTGTGTGTAGTAACTCTGTACTGTGTGTGTAGTAACTCTGTACTGTGTGTAGTAACTCTGTACTGTGTGTGTAACTCTGTACTGTGTGTGTAACTCTGTACTGTGTGTAGTAACTCTGTACTGTGTGTAGTAACTCTGTACTGTGTGTGTAACTCTGTACTGTGTGTGTAACTCTGTACTGTGTGTGTAACTCTGTACTGTGTGTGTAACTCTGTACTGTGTGTAGTAACTCTGTACTGTGTGTGATAACTCTGTACTGTGTGTGTAGTAACTCTGTACTGTGTGTGTAGTAACTCTGTACTGTGTGTAGTAACTCTGTACTGTGTGTGTAACTCTGTACTGTGTGTAGTAACTCTGTACTGTGTGTAGTAACTCTGTACTGTGTGTGATAACTCTGTACTGTGTGTGTAGTAACTCTGTACTGTGTGTGTAGTAACTCTGTACTGTGTGTGTAACTCTGTACTGTGTGTGTAACTCTGTACTGTGTGTGTATAACTCTGTACTGTGTGTAACTCTGTACTGTGTGTAGTAACTCTGTACTGTGTGTAACTCTGTACTGTGTGTAGTAACTCTGTACTGTGTGTGATAACTCTGTACTGTGTGTGTAGTAACTCTGTACTGTGTGTGTAGTAACTCTGTACTGTGTGTGTAGTAACTCTGTACTGTGTGTGTAACTCTGTACTGTGTGTGTAACTCTGTACTGTGTGTGTATAACTCTGTACTGTGTGTAACTCTGTACTGTGTGTAGTAACTCTGTACTGTGTGTATAACTCTGTACTGTGTGTATAACTCTGTACTATGTGTAGTAACTCTGTACTGTGTGTAGTAACTCTGTACTGTGTGTAACTCTGTACTGTGTGTAGTAACTCTGTACTGTGTGTGATAACTCTGTACTGTGTGTGTAGTAACTCTGTACTGTGTGTGTAGTAACTCTGTACTGTGTGTGTAGTAACTCTGTACTGTGTGTGTAACTCTGTACTGTGTGTGTAACTCTGTACTGTGTGTGTATAACTCTGTACTGTGTGTAACTCTGTACTGTGTGTGTATAACTCTGTTATAGGCACCGCTGCTTTTGGGGCGAAAGACAATAATTAACATGATATAAACAGCGGCTGACTTTAACATTTGTTGACCTGACATGGTTAGATTTAGATGGTAAATAACATATATTTTTGGGTGTCCACCTTAGAGATAATCACCATATTTATAATGAAACCATCATATTTAAAAATGTAATCGTGAATGTGAAGTATGTGAAGTAAATGTTTACTTCTTTAAATAATTTTGTTTGTATTTTTTTAAATATATTAATATATTTTAAAGGTCCCATGGCATGAAATTTTCATTTTATGAGGTTTTTCAACATTAATATGAGTTCCCCTAGCCTGAATATTGTCCCCAAGTGGATAGAAATGTTGATCGGTGTAAACCCGAGTTCTGGCTGTCTTTCTCTGCCTTTGAGAAAATGACAGGCCAGACTAGCCAATCCTGAAGTCTCCTGGTTTGACGTCCAAGCAGGAACGGTTACCTCCCTTTCCTCCACCCAGAGAATCTGGCACGCCCATGCGAGCGCCATATTATTGTCCTCGGCTTGTGAACGAGTGAATGCTGGCAGTTTCTCAGTGTTTGGATGTACAAATGAAAACAGAAGTCTTTCTTCAGTTCCTTCTGATCTGTGATCAGTGATTTCTTATGTGTAGCTAATTATTTATTATTCGTGCACACACTGCGGCTTCTCTCTCGCCAGACAGAACGGTGTTTTCTATCTTGTGAGTCAGTGTTTTTGTACGTCCTCGTCGCGTCTATCGGTTCTAGAATGTGCATACAGTCGTTTCTGCTCAACATCAGCAGAGCTCACATTTAGAGATAAACCTCACACACGCCGAAGCTCTGCACTGGCCGTGGCCTTCAACATCCCCGACCCCCAGTACTGCATCTTGCCCACAGCGGAGGCACCAAACGCGGCGTGAGATTAAGCAGAAGGGGGGTAAGCGTGAGGGTATCCGGCTAGCCAGGCTAGCCAGCCTAGCCCCACAATAAACTGGATTACATTCGATTACTGCTGTTGTGTCTTTGTTTGCGCTGTGTACTCAACGCGCGTCACTGACGCTTTTATTTTATTTAAAAAAAAATGCTATTATCAACACTTACTTTTAACTCGTTCATCTCGACAGCTGTAATGGTACTTTGCATGTGTTACAAAGTTGGTAATAATGATGAAGACTCGGTGTGACTGGGACTCGTGTTTATTCAGAACTCTCAGATACAAACACCATAAACTCGCGCTGACTGACAGCGCTCTCATAACTCAGTAGTTACTATAAATAACTTTGTTAGCAATCGCTGAGCTCCATCACTGATGTCCGGTTCGCGAACAATCTTTCTTTTGAACCAGTTCTTTTTAGTGAACCGAATCAGTTCACCAAATCGGACTGAATCGTTTTAAATGGTTCGCGTCTCCAGTCAGCGCTGATCCATAATTTACTAAAGTTACTAACTTTCTGACATGAGTGACAGTCCCTCCGACTAGAAATAGACTAATAACCTGAAGTATATGCTGTAACTACAACAGTTCAGACATGCTGAGAACTGATGTGAAGTGAACTCGGGTCCATCCGTCTCTCTGGCAGCAGCTCGTGCCTGCTCGTGCCTCGTAGACCAAGTTAAACCACGCCCCCTCCGCTCATTTAAAATGCAAAAATGTCAGCCAATCACAACAGTGGGCGTTTTTACTGAAGTCTCACAGCACACACGCCTCTTGAAGCAGGGCCTTCAGCCACAGGGCAAACAGCAGTATAGAAAAAATGCCTTTTATTTCTAAATTATGACATTTTATGATGTAAAAGTCATACTAACAATATAAGTACACCTCAGGAAACATTATAAAATAATAGAAAAATGCCATGCCATGGGACCTTTAATGACAGTATATTTAATGAACCAAAATTAATTATTTTATAAATCATAATAAACAGAAATTAGTACAAACATTGCTAAAGTGATTGTTTTGAACATGTATTGACTTACACATTATTAAAAACATATTTTATCTAAAGTAATCGTATCATTACTGTGTGTGTTTGTCCAGTGCTGGTTTTATCCAATGTGTGTTTGGCCTAAAAGGCCCACCTCGCCATCTCATACATTTATTCGATTTTTAAACAAAATAAACCACTTTTATGATTCATTTTCATTGAAAATATGTTGCTCCATAAATGTTCACTACAAACATAATTTTTTTCTACAATCTTATACTATGGGAATAACAAAATGCACATTTAGCCCCGCTGTACCCTATCAGTTGTACAATATCTAATATAAAGTGCAATTGTAAATTAAAGTGAACAAGTATCTGGTAATCAATAGGAGCAAAACACACTGTGGTTGATACGGAGTAAAAGAGCAGCTCACCTAAACCTTTCACAAACTTCATAAGGCACATGATGTAGTCGGTGGCGGCGTTGGCAAACACCTGAATGTTGTCTGTGTTAATGAAGGCTTCGAAGACATCAAACACAGGTGCCTGTGACTTCCCTGCGTATGAGAAGAATGAACAGTGTTGGGGAAAGTTACTTTGAAAAGTAATGCATTACAATATTGCGTTACTCCCTTAAAAAGTAACTAATTGAGTTACTTAGTTACTTTTTAAGAAAAGTAATGCGTTACGTTACTTTTGCGTTACTTTTTCTCACCTAGGCTGGGCTTGTTTTTTTGTTTTCTTTTTTAATTGCAAAAAAAGTTAGATTTTTGTGCAAATGTAAAGACCTCTTCATACCAAAATTGAAATAATAGTTCTTAAATAATAATAGTTCCCAGGGAAAGCAAGAACTGACTAAATGTAAAATGTGTACCTTGAATGCAATGTAAGTCGCTTTGGATAAAAGCGTCTGCCAAATGCATAAATGTAAAATGTAAATGTCTGTACTGTGTGTAGTAACTCTGTACTGTGTGTAGTAACTCTGTACTGTGTGTGTAACTCTGTACTGTGTGTGTAACTCTGTACTGTGTGTGTAACTCTGTACTGTGTGTAGTAACTCTGTACTGTGTGTAGTAATTCTGTACTGTGTGTGTAGTAACTCGGTACTGTGTGTAGTAACTCTGTACTGTGTGTATAACTCTGTACTGTGTGTAGTAACTCTGTACTGTGTGTTACTCTGTACTGTGTGTATAACTCTGTACTGTGTGTAGTAACTCTGTACTGTGTGTATAACTCTGTACTGTGTGTAGTAACTCTGTACTGTGTGTAGTAACTCTGTACTGTGTGTGTGTATAACTCTGAACTGTGTGTAGTAACTCTGTACTGTGTGTGTAACTCTGTACTGTGTGTGTAACTCTGTACTGTGTGTAGTAACTCTGTACTGTGTGTGTAGTAACTCTGTACTGTGTGTAGTAACTCTGTACTGTGTGTGTAGTAACTCTGTACTGTGTGTAGTAACTCTGTACTGTGTAGTAACTCTGTACTGTGTGTAGTAACTCTGTACTGTGTGTATAACTCTGTACTGTGTGTAGTAACTCTGTACTGTGTGTGTAGTAACTCTGTACTGTGTGTAGTAACTCTGTACTGTGTGTATAACTCTGTACTGTGTGTAGTAACTCTGTACTGTGTGTAACTCTGTACTGTGTGTAATAACTCTGTACTGTGTGTGTAGTAACTCTGTACTGTGTAGTAACTCTGTACTGTGTGTAGTAACTCTGTACTGTGTGTATAACTCTGTACTGTGTGTAGTAACTCTGTACTGTGTGTGTAGTAACTCTGTACTGTGTGTGTAGTAACTCTGTACTGTGTGCATAACTCTGGACTGTGTGTATAACTCTGTACTGTGTGTAACTCTGTACTGTGTGTAATAACTCTGTACTGTGTGTGTAGTAACTCTGTACTGTGTGTAGTAACTCGGTACTGTGTGTAGTAACTCTGTACTGTGTGTATAACTCTGTACTGTGTGTAGTAACTCTGTACTGTGTGTAGTAACTCTGTACTGTGTGTTACTCTGTACTGTGTGTATAACTCTGTACTGTGTGTAGTAACTCTGTACTGTGTGTAGTAACTCTGTACTGTGTGTATAACTCTGTACTGTGTGTAGTAACTCTGTACTGTGTGTTACTCTGTACTGTGTGTATAACTCTGTACTGTGTGTAGTAACTCTGTACTGTGTGTAGTAACTCTGTACTGTGTGTATAACTCTGTACTGTGTGTAGTAACTCTGTACTGTGTGTAGTAACTCTGTACTGTGTGTGTATAACTCTGTACTGTGTGTAGTAACTCTGTACTGTGTGTGTAACTCTGTACTGTGTGTATAACTCTGTACTGTGTGTAGTAACTCTGTACTGTGTGTGTAACTCTGTACTGTGTATATAACTCTGTACTGTGTGTAGTAACTCTGTACTGTGTGTTACTCTGTACTGTGTGTATAACTCTGTACTGTGTGTAGTAACTCTGTACTGTGTGTAGTAACTCTGTACTGTGTGTATAACTCTGTACTGTGTGTAGTAACTCTGTACTGTGTGTAGTAACTCTGTACTGTGTGTGTAACTCTGTACTGTGTGTGTGTAACTCTGTACTGTGTGTAGTAACTCTGTACTGTGTGTGTAGTAACTCTGTACTGTGTGTAGTAACTCTGTACTGTGTGTGTAGTAACTCTGTACTGTGTGTAGTAACTCTGTACTGTGTGTAGTAACTCTGTACTGTGTGTTACTCTGTACTGTGTGTATAACTCTGTACTGTGTGTAGTAACTCTGTACTGTGTGTAGTAACTCTGTACTGTGTGTATAACTCTGTACTGTGTGTAGTAACTCTGTACTGTGTGTTACTCTGTACTGTGTGTATAACTCTGTACTGTGTGTAGTAACTCTGTACTGTGTGTAGTAACTCTGTACTGTGTGTATAACTCTGTACTGTGTGTAGTAACTCTGTACTGTGTGTAGTAACTCTGTACTGTGTGTGTATAACTCTGTACTGTGTGTAGTAACTCTGTACTGTGTGTGTAACTCTGTACTGTGTGTGTAACTCTGTACTGTGTGTGTAACTCTGTACTGTGTGTAGTAACTCTGTACTGTGTGTGTAGTAACTCTGTACTGTGTGTAGTAACTCTGTACTGTGTGTTTAGTAACTCTGTACTGTGTGTAGTAACTCTGTACTGTGTAGTAACTCTGTACTGTGTGTAGTAACTCTGTACTGTGTGTATAACTCTGTACTGTGTGTAGTAACTCTGTACTGTGTGTAGTAACTCTGTACTGTGTGTATAACTCTGTACTGTGTGTAGTAACTCTGTACTGTGTGTAACTCTGTACTGTGTGTAATAACTCTGTACTGTGTGTGTAGTAACTCTGTACTGTGTAGTAACTCTGTACTGTGTGTAGTAACTCTGTACTGTGTGTATAACTCTGTACTGTGTGTAGTAACTCTGTACTGTGTGTGTAGTAACTCTGTACTGTGTGTGTAGTAACTCTGTACTGTGTGCATAACTCTGGACTGTGTGTATAACTCTGTACTGTGTGTAATAACTCTGTACTGTGTGTGTAGTAACTCTGTACTGTGTGTAGTAACTCTGTACTGTGTGTGTGTAACTCTGTACTGTGTGTGTAACTCTGTACTGTGTGTAGTAACTCTGTACTGTGTGTAGTAACTCTGTACTGTGTGTGGGCGGCAGTGGCTCAGTGGTTCATGTAGGTTGTCTACAAACCGGAAGGTTGGTGGTTCGATCCCCGGTTCCACCTGACCAAGTGTCGAGGTGTCCATGAGCAAGACACCTAACCCCAGCTGCTCCCGACGAGCTGGATGGCGCCTTGCATGGCTGACACCGCCGTCAGTGTGTGAATGAGTGTGTGAATGGGTGAATGTGAGGCAAAAATGTAAAGCGCTTTGGATGGCCGTAGGTCTGTTAAAAGCGCTATATAAATGCAGTCCATTACCATTTACCATTTACTGTGTGTGTAGTAACTCGGTACTGTGTGTGTATAACTCTGTACTGTGTGTAGTAACTCTGTACTGTGTGTAGTAACTCTGTACTGTGTGTGTAACTCTGTTCTGTGTGTAGTAACTCTGTACTGTGTGTAGTAACTCTGTACTGTGTGTAGTAACTCTGTACTGTGTGTAGTAACTCTGTACTGTGTGTAGTAACTCTGTACTGTGTGTATAACTCTATACTGTGTGTAGTAACTCTGTACTGTGTGTGTGTAACTCTCTACTGTGTGTATAACTCTGTACTGGGTGTAGTAACTCTGTACTGTGTGTAGTAACTCTGTACTGTGTGTATAACTCTGTACTGTGTGTATAACTCTGTACTATGTGTAGTAACTCTGTACTGTGTGTAGTAACTCTGTACTGTGTGTAGTAACTCTGTACTGTGTGTAGTAACTCTGTACTGTGTGTGTGTGTAGTAACTCTGTACTGTGTGTAGTAACTCTGTACTGTGTGTATAACTCTGTACTGTGTGTAGTAACTCTGTACTGTGTGTAGTAACTCTGTACTGTGTGTAGTAACTCTGTACTGTGTGTGTGTAGTAACTCTGTACTGTGTGTGTATAACTCTGTACTGTGTGTAGTAACTCTGTACTGGCTGTAGTAACTCTGTACTGTGTGTAGTAACTCTGTACTGTTGCATCCCGTGATGTAATTGCTATTGAATATTGCAATGATGTTTTTCTCCGCTCTGGGTTGCGGAGAGTTTGGAGTTTCTAACGAGGCGTCATGGTGTGAAAATTGACGTTACTGCGAGTATAGAGGAGTGTAGTTTAGCGGTGAGTGCAGTAATTGGACATGAAAATGTTTTATCGGCGTCGCGAATGAACAACGCGATTGTTTTGTTTGTTAAGACGATCGAATTGGCGAACTTGTTAGTGGAAAGTGGTGTAGAGATTGGTGGTATTTTTACTTCAGTGTTACCTCTTTCCACACCTTCAAAGAGAGTAACTTTATCTGATGTACCGCCGTTTATCAAGAATGAAGTTCTAGTAGGAATGCTCTCTAGGTATGGTAAACTGGTCTCTACAATAAAGATGATTACAATTGGAAGCAAGTCTTCTTTGTTGAAACATGTGGTTTCCTTTCGCCGTTATGTATACATGGTATTAAAAGATAACGTAGAGGAACTTGACTTGACTCTGAATTTTCGTCATGAAGAATTTAATTATGTGATCTATGCTACAACCAATACAATGAAGTGTTTTGGTTGTGGGGAAAATGGACACCTCATTCGTGGTTGTCCAAAAAGAGAGGACAATACAAATAAAACTGCATCAACTGTTGCTTCAGAAAATGTAGTTTTAGTGCACGATGCTATCATCACAGCAGTTGAAGAGATGCCAGGTCCTAGCAGGACGCCGGTTGTGGAAAATAGTTCTGGAGAAATTGAGAAAGATAGGGTAGCTGCAGCTGGGGAAGAGGAGGCCCAGACGGTAGAACAAGCAGTAGAATCAGATGAATCGCAAGGTGGTAACAGTGAGGATGAGGCTATGGTAAATACAAAGAGGATGAAGGTCCTGTGATGGGAGATGAAGAACGTTTGTTTAAAATCCCCCATAAAAGGTTGTTGGACCAAAAGTTGTTGGAATGTCATGCTGACAAAAAAGCAAAAAGAGCAGATGAATTTCAAATGAGCCAGACTGACCCAGAGAGCGAAAGTGACATCTCAGAATGTAGTGTCACTGCCAGTTTGCCTCAAAGTGGTTTCTCCAGCCGAACATATACTGCAGATGACATTAAGTCATTTTTGCAAGTGACGAAAAATGTGAAAAAGGTAAAAATAGAGGAGTATTTTCCGGACGTAATACAGTTTATTGAAAAAGTTAAGATTTTCAGAAGCGAAAGTTGTTTCACTAATAAAGAGGTTTACCGTCTTAAGAAAATTCTTACAAAGCTAAGCACTCAGTCAGGTGGGCTCAGTGAAAACAGCCAGAATGGATAAATTGGTACATATTGGTTGGCTTTATTGCTTATTTTGCTCTTTTCTTATATCCTTAATGGGGGAGATATATCTTGCTTCCTTGAATGTTAATGGAGCAAGGGATTTTAAGAAGAGAGCTCAAGTATTTGAATTAATGAAACACAAGAAAATTGATGTGTTATTTTTACAGGAGACGCATAGTGATGTTTCAAACGCTGTAGAATGGGCTAAAGAATCTGATGGTGTTGTGATTTTAAGTCATTATACCTCTTTGAGTGGTGGAGTTGCTCTGTTATTTTCTAAGAACTTTACTCCATATTCTTACAATGTAGAAGAAATAATTAAAGGAAGAATGCTGAAGGTTGAAGCTGTATTTGAAAATAGCTCTTTTGTTTTTGTCTGTGTATATGCTCCTACTATGGCAATTGAAAGAATGTTTTTTTTAAACACTTTGGATGATGTTTTAAAGAAGTGTAACACTGATGATTTTATAATGTTAGGAGGAGATTTTAATTGCACTGAAAATGCCATAGATAGGAATCATGTTGAGCCACACATGCAATCAAGAAAGAGGCTAATTCAGATGATGAAATCTCATAGTATTCATGATATATGGAGAAATTTCCATGGCATACAGAGACAATACACTTGGGCTCATGCTCATGACAATCAGATATCACTTGCAAGGCTTGATAAGGCTTGATTTTGGGAGAAGATTTGTTCATAGTTTTGAATGACAGTTTAAATGGAGGAAAATTGCCACAGAGCTGCAGAAGGGCAGTTTTAACCATGCTCCCAAAAAAAGGTGACTTAAAGGAAATTAAAAATTGGAGACCAGTGGCATTGTTGTGTGCTGATTATAAAATCTTATCTAAGACCTTAGCTAACCGGCTAAAAGAAGTGATGGGAATGATCATACACACAGATCAGTCATATTGTATACCGGAAAGATCGATTGTGGACAACATCTCACTAATTAGAGATGTCTTAGAAGTTTCTAGGCTTTTTGGTCTAAAGTGCGGTCTGATTTCACTGGACCAGGAAAAAGCTTTTGACCGGGTGGAACATTTTTATTTATGGAATACTTTTAAAGCTTTTGGTTTTCCTCCTGGTTTTGTAGATATGATAAAAGTCCTTTATGATGAACATTGAAAGCATATTGAAAATCAATGGTGGCTTGAGTACTCCGTTTAAGGCAGGAAGAGGAATCAGACAAGGATGTTCAATGTCTGGTATGTTGTATTCAATTGCTTTGGAACCTATGTTAAGTCAAATAAGGGAGAATATTTGTGGTTTCAAATATGATAGCAATTTAACTGTAAAGATGTCAGCGTATGCTGATGATGTTATAGTTTTAGTTAATGATCAACAAGATATTAACATGCTAACAGAAATTGTTGAAAATTTTGGTAAAATTTCCTCTTCAAAAGTTAATTGGTCAAAGAGTTCAGCATTTTTAATGGGTGATTGGAAGGCTGAAATTTTGACTGGTTTTGCCTGGTGGAATGATATGGGAAAATAGAGGTTTTAAATATTTGGGGGTATTTTTGGGTGATGAGACCACAATGCAAAAGAATTGGGAAAATGTTTTGGAAAGAATTCAAGGAAGATTGGGGAGGTGGAAGTGGCTTTTAAGAAAAATGTCTTTTAGAGGGAGAATTCTTATAATTAACAACTTAGTGGCATCTATGTTATGGCACCGCTTGGCAGTATTAGAACCACCAGTGGGCTTGCTGGAGAAGATTCAAACCCATCTTGTTAATTTTTTCTGGGACAAATTACATTGGCTTCCAAAGAGCGTTTTGTACCTTCCTATAGAGGAGGGAGGACAAGGTTTGATACACCTTGCAAGCCGGAAAGCCGCTTTTAGACTGCAGTTTGTTAAAAAGCTATTGTATCAAAAGTTATCTTAGACAAATATAGCTTTTAAGCTTCTAAGTGTGGTTGGGAAGCATGGATTAAAGAGAGAATTATTTTGGACAAATTCTTCAAAAATGGGTTTGAAAGAAATCTCCTGTTTTTATGAAGGTGTTCGAAAATCTTGGAGTTTGATGAAAATAACAAGGTCCACTGATGGAAAATCTGTGTATTGGTTAATGCTAGAGCCATTGATTAATGGATCTCGTTTGAATTTGTCCTGTGAAATAGTACCATGGTTTGAACAAAAGTTGAAGAGTGAGAAGATTTTAACAATGAAGGACTTGGTGGAAGTGTTTGGATGGAATTTAAGTAACACTGTTGCATTGACTCAAAGACTTGGACTTCGTCCGAAAGAGTGGTTGGACAGATGTTGAAAAAATGTCGAGACTCGTTATCTGAAGAAGAATGGATGCTTCTCTATGACTTTTCAACATTAAAAAGTGAGTCAAATGCTGAAGACTTGTTTCCAGCAATGAGGATTTCTCCAGACTTGCCAGATACAGATACTAATTGTCTTTTAACAATGTCAAAAGATTGGAAGGACCGAAATATAATGTTTATTGGTGGAAAGAGTTTTTATAAAATGTGTGTAAAAGTGTTGAATAAAGAACAGTTGATGCATCGTTCTGATAATCCTTGGCGATGTCATTTAAGTGTGGATTCTAGTTGTAAGCCAATGTGGGGTACATTATACAAGCCACCATTGACAAAATTTATTGGAGACTTGCAATGGAGAATCATGCATGGCATTATTGCCGTTAATGCTTTTATTTCTATTCTTAATCCGCTTGTAAAAGACAGTTGTGATTTTTGTGAACAGAGAGAAACAGTATTTCATTGTTTTGTATATTGTGAGAGGTTGAAGCCTTTGTTTGAACTGTTAAAAGTGATTTTTATTGATTTTGGTGAAATATTTAATATAAATGTTTTTATTTATGGTTTTAAGGATACTAAAACAAAGAGAAAAATGGGGCGTTTGATCAATTTTATTATTGGTCAGGCAAAAATGTCTATTTATTTAAGTAGAAAACAGAAAATTGAATATGGTAACGAATGTAATATAGTGAGTATGTTTAAAGGGCTTGTAAAAGTGAGAATTAAGCATGATTTTTCTTTTTATTTATATATGAAAAATGTATTGGAGTTTGAAAAAATCTGGACATATGGAGATGCACTTTGTAAAGTTGAAAATAATGCTATACAATTTTCTGATGAATTGAGATGAAGTATTATGTAGAAACTGTGTGAATAATTACTGTATAGTAAAGTTTTTCTAAAAATCAAAAAATCTCTCTCTGTCTCTGTCTCTCTGTCTCTCTCTCTCTCTCTCTCTCTCTTTCTTTCTCTCTCTCTCTCCCTCTCTCTCTCTCTTTCTCTGGTGCATGCTGGGAGTTTGTGGAGGTGCTGAGCGCGTGTTGAGAGCGTTGTTGAGAGTGTTTGAGGTGTTTCCATTCTGCTTATGTATTATTTATTTTTTCCCTTCGCTGTGATTTTAAAATTATCAGTATAGGAAGGAAAGCTGTTTCGTGTGTGTGTGGTTTGTAGTCACCGGGATGGCGGCTGCCCACGCGCAGGGAACATCACCTCTGTCACTCCGGAATGGCTGCAGGTGTGTTCCTGAGGCTGGAGTGACAGTGGAGGATTTACTCCTAGTTATCGGTCAGAAACTTGGGTTTGGAAACATCGTCTCGGCGTCACGGATGAATAAAGCGATAGTCGTGTTTTTGAAAACTGAATTACTCGTTAGTGAACTGACTGTGAGCGGAATATGGGTGAAGGAAACGTTCGTTCCGGTAACCCCGCTATCTGCTCCAGCGACTAAAGTAATAGTTTCCAATGCCCCCCTCTTCATATCTAATGAAGCTATCGTGAAAGAGTTACTGAGATTTGGCAAGATAGCAAGCCCTATAAAAGCAGTCCCACTCGGATGTAAGGACGCCGCATTAAAGCACGTGTTGTCTTTCAAACGACACGTTTATATGTTTCTCAGTTCGCCGGAGAGGACTTTGGCAGTTTCTTTCCGTGTTTCTCACGGAGAGAACTCTTTCATGGTATATGCGAATACGGTGAGTTTGAAGTGTTTTGAATGTGGTGATTTGGGCCATAAGTGTTTAATGTGTCCACATGAAGGAAATGATGAAGTTAATCAAGTGACGTTACCGGTCAATAACACAGAAAAGGAGAGAACCGAGGAGCAGGATAAAGAAGCTACAGAGGGAGTAGACGAGCAACAGGAGGAGGTGAGTGAGCTAGATGAGAACGCTAGCTGCGTGGAGAAACCTGGATGTGTTTATCTACCTGGAAAAGATGTGAGTGATGATGATGAAGATGATCAGAGTGATGCTGATGATGATGTTGTACAGAAATGTGTTTCTGAGGAAGATATGGCTGATGAGACTGAGACTTTATCACAGTACACTGATGATGGAATGAGAGATGATAAAGTTGTAGAGGATTTATATCCCCTTGAGCAGATTAATTTGTTTCTGGATAAGACAAAAGGAAAGGCAGGTGTTGAAAGAAGAGATTATTTCCCTGATGTTGACAAGTTTATTGCCTCAGTAATGTGGGCTACGAAAAAAAGTAGCTATGATGAACTTTCACAACATAAAAGATTTCGTCTTAAAAAGCACTTAACTGTTGTTAGATCAGGAAAAAGGATGGGAAAAGCCAAGGTAAAATCTAAATAATTATAATGGCTGAAAGTTTCTCTTTCTATCTGATCTGTTTTCTCCTTTTCTCTAATTTTCTTATGGAGATCTTAAGGGTTGGTTCTCTCAATATCAATGGGATGAGGGATGGGAGAAAGAATGAGGTTTTATCAGAAATCATTAATCTGAAGGAACTGAGTGTTACATTCTTGCAAGAAACTCATTGTAGTTTTAGTAATGAAGTTAAATGGGGGTTGTGGTGGAAAGGAGAGCATGTTCTCAGTCATGGGACCAATTTAAGTGCTGGGGTGGCTATTATTTTCTCTCCTACTGTTAATGTTAAGGTGCTATCCAAAAATGAAGTAGAGCCAGGAAGGTTGTTAACCGTTAAAGCTGAAATTGGTAATTTTAAATTCTTGTTCATAAATATTTATGCTCCAAATGTTGGAGCAGAAAGGAGTTTACTTTTCAAGAAGTTTGAACAAATAGTTAGTGAAGAACATGAAGATGTGTATATTGTTGTGGGGGGGGACTGGAATTGCACTCTTGATTTTACTCTTGACAGAAATGGGGAAGAAGCTCATGCATCGTCAGCTTCCTCTTTAGCTGGTGTTATAGAAAATTTGAATCTCTTGGATGTATGGAGAGAACACAATCCTTCTGTAAAACAATACACATGGGTGAAGGTCTGTAATGAAAGGATTTCTGCTGCCCGTTTGGATCGGTTTTATATATCTTGCAACTTGAAAAATAGAGTTGTTAGTACAGAAATTATTCCTAACACTTTCTGATCATAAACTCATTAGGGTTGGGTTCACACTGTTTAAAAGCACACAGAAGAGCTGTTACTGGCACTTTAACACTAAACTTTTAAAAGATAAAGAGTTTTGTGAAACTTTTAAGCTTTTTTGGGAAGCATGGCGAACAGAAAAGAGTCTTTTTGAAAGTATTATACAGTGGTGGGAAGTTGGAAAAGTGCACATAAGAGATTTCTCTCAGAAATTTTCTTCTTATTCATCTGTTGTTTTAAAAAATACTTTAAAGTGGCTTGAAAAAGAGATTGTTGATATTGAAATGGAAATGACTGTTAATGATGATGTTAATTCAAAAGAATGTTGGACTGAAAAGAAAAATCATTTAAGTCTAATTCTTGATGAACGGGTTAAAGGAGCTCTCATAAGAAGCCGTTATTTAACCCTGAAGGACATGGATGCTCCCACTACTTTCTTTTTCAATTTAGAGCGTAAAGTGGGCCAGCAGAAATTGATGCTTTCATTGAAGGACAATAATGGACATGTTACTTCAGACCCACAGAAGATGCGAAAGCTTGCTGTTGAGTTTTACTCCAATTTGTACACTGCTGAAATATCTGATGAACATTGCAGAAAAGAGCTGCTAAACGACTTACCGGTGTTATCTGACGATAATAAAGAGTTCTTAGAGACTGATATCTCCTTTGAGGAGGTCTCTCTGGCTGTAAAGGGTCTCTCTTCAGGCAAGAGTCCTGGCCTGGATGGACTACCGGCCAAGTTTTATAAATCATTTTGGATAATAATTGGAGATGATTATTTTGAAGTCCTTCAGAAATGTTTTAGTGAAGGTGTTCGTCCAACTAGCTGTCAACGTGCTGTTTTATCTTTGCTCCCGAAAAAAGGAGATTTAACACTTTTAAAGAATTGGAGACCTGTGGCAATTTTGTGTACAGAGTATAAAATTTATTCTAAGGTTCTTGCAAATAGATTAAATAATGTGTTGTATGAAGTGGTACACAAAGATCAGTCATATTGTGTTAAAAATAGATCAATTATGGATAATCTTCATTTAATCAGGGATGTTGTTGATTATGCTTATTGTAAAGATGTTAATATGGGCCTGGTGTCTCTGGATCAGGAAAAGGCCTTTGACAGGGTTGATCATGTTTTTATGTTTGATACTCTTAATGCTTTTGGTTTTGGGGAAAAATTTATTTCAAGGATTAGACTTTTATATGCCGAAGCGACATGTATGATCAAAATGGGTGGTGGCTTGAGTATCCCTATTAATGTTAAAAGAGGAATCAGACAAGGTTGTCCAATTTCGGGCCAACTATACAGCATTGTGATTGAACCTTTGTTATGTAAAATGAGAAGAGAGTTAAAGGGCCTGCAGATCAACACCCTAAACTGTTCTGTGAAACTCTCTGCCTATGCTGATGATGTCACCGTTATAATCAGAGATCAAAGTGAAATTCAGGTGCTTAAACTGACATTAGAGTTGTATGGAAGAGCCTCATCAGCAGTAGTCAACTGGGGAAAGAGCGATGCTTTATGGTGTGGTAGAGTTTTTAAAGGTACAAATCTTCCTGGGGGATTACAGTGGGGAAGTGCAGGGTTTAAGTATTTAGGAGTGTTTTTGGGGACAGAGGAGTTTAAGAGGAAAAATTGGGAGGGCCTCTTGGAGAAAGTGTGTGCAAAGTTGTCTCGATGGAAATGGTTGCTACCCCAGTTGTCATATAGGGGGAGGGTCCTAATATGCAACAATTTGGTTGCTTCTTCACTCTGGCATAGAATGACAATACTTGAACCTCCTGAGGATCTAGTGCGAGGAATACAAAAGCGACTAGTGGATTTTTTCTGGTCAGGACAGCACTGGCTGAAGGCGGCGGTACTGTATCTACCCAGACAAGAAGGAGGCCAGGGATTGGTGGACATCCGAGCAAGACTCAGGACATTCAGAATGCAGACGGCACAAAGACTGCTCTATGGAGTGGATGTGAGCTGGGCTGAAGTGGCCTGTGCCCTCCTAAGAAGAGCTGGAAATATGGGGCTGGACCGCCATTTGTTCTTGATGGACTTTGACAAACTGAACTTAAGTGGACTGAGTGTTTTTTACAGATCAATTTTAAAGTCATGGACACTTTTTATGTTTTCACGGATTGCAGATAACACAGGAAAATTATGGCTGAAGGAGGAGCCACTCTTTTTCAATTCTGAATTGGAATCAAGTGTTTTTAAATCAGATACTTTCAGAAAAGCCATGTGGGCTGCAAATATGAAAAAAAATTGGACACTTAAAAGATAAAAAAAGTCGGATAAGCCCTGAAAATTTTGCTTCAAAACTTGGAATAAAATCAGTCAGGATGGCACAAAATATGTTGACTCAGATTTTAGAGTCTCTACCTCAGGACTTTCGACAGGCAATGGAGACTTTTGATGAAGAGGCTGATAACTGCGACTTTCCAGAATTGTTTTTTTCAGCAAAGACTGGTACATGGCAAGAAAAGGAGGGCTGTCTATTGTCTTTTAAGAAACCTTTTTTGACCGCCTTTGGTGATGCGAATAAGAAAGACATTTACACTATGTGTGTGAAAGTGTGGCATCTTAACACACTACAGAGTGTCAGCGAGTCCAAATGGCTGGAGGTTCTAGAGCCAGGTGAATCCCCTAAAGGACGCTGGAGGTCCCTGTATAAGCTACCCATTGAGAAACGGTCTGGTGACCTTCAGTGGAGAGTAGTGCACGGGAGTATAGCTACAATCAGACACAGAGCACACCTGGATCCAGAGGTACGAGTGGGGTGTCCATTCTGTAGTGAGGAGGAGACTGTTTTTCATTTGTTTTTAAAGTGTGAAAGGCTTCAATCCTTGTTTTATATCTTAGAAGAGTGGGTTCAAAATTTAGGAGAAGTTTTTACTCCAGGACTTTTTATTTATGGACCAAAATATATTAAGAGTACAACAGTATATTAAGAGTACAACAGAACATGTTCTGTTAAATTTTCTTTTTGGTCAGGCAAAATTGGCGATATGGCTATCAAGAAAACATCGCATGATTGATGCTGGGTCAACTGATGTTGTGTCTGTTTTAAAGGGATTATTAATATCTCGTATTAAAATTGAGTTTACATATTACAAATTGGTTAATGATATGGAGATGTTTAAAGGTAAATGGGCTGTAAATCATTGTATTTGTGATGTTGATGTTGATGAGTGTTTACTGTTTAATATTTAAAAGAAAAAAAAAAAGAAAAAAAAAGAAAAAAAAACTATGTATGTATAAATGTACTGTAAGTAGGCACACATTTTTTTTTTTTTGATGGGAGTTTTGTTTGTCATTATGATTATTTAATAAGGCTCTTATGTATTTATTGATTGATTAAAGAAGACCCAAAAGTCAAAGTCTCTCTCTCTCTCTCTCTCTCTCTCTCTCTCTCTCTCTCTCTCTCTCTCTCTCTCTCGGGAGGAGGAGTCCCTCTCCTGCTGTCCCAGACTCATACGGGCTAAGCTGCCGTCTGGATATTGGGAATCTGTGCTGTGATCACAACCACGGGCCTTTCTCCTGTTTATTATTTTTAGGTATGATAACTGTTTTTACTTTTGGTTTCTGTTATTGGAGAATTTATTTAGTTTATAATACGTTCATTTATACAGTCAATTGGGAAACGGTTTACAACCTGTTACAATAATATTGTACCCTATAATTATTAATATCCACACCTGTTAGGAAATATGGTTGTCAATACAAACATTGAGTGAGTGAAGAAAATTATTATTTTTTTTTTAAAGATAAAGATTAATGCAAAGGAAATGTGCATATGGCACTCACCTGAAGACGGTATGGGGCCGATAGTGTCACTGGCTTCACTCACTCCCACTTTACCCACTATCCTGTAGCGGATCATGTACTGCTGTCCAGACTCCAATCCAGTCAGATTAAAGTCTTCATCAGGTGTGTTTATGACATGCCACTCTTCCTCGTTCAGCTGCTGGTACTCCACTCTGTACTGCACAGTTTCTCCAGTCGGGGACTTCTGCAGTTTCAGGGACACACTGCTCTCCAGGACCTCCTTCACTTCTGGAGGTGGAGGCTTCAACACGGGCTGGAACTGAGTGTCTGTCAGCTTCCCTTTTTCATACAGACGGATGGAGGAGCCTGGACTGGATGGATCGGGGATGGCAGAAATAATGAATCTGTATCTCTTTTCATCTTTATTAGCCTCTGAAAAACTTCTGAAAAGAGATAAGGTCTCTCTCATCTTTGAGAGGACAGCAGGATCGTTGAACCACTTTCTGACAGATGCCACAGAAACCATGCTTTGTTCTCCATCTAGCTCTTTAAACTTGTCAGATTTCAGAAACTCCTTCAGGGTTGAAAGATACGGGTCTTCATACTTCAGAGATGTGAAGGTCAAGCACACCACAACATCAATATCAGGATCAAAGAGGATGATGCTGAGATGATCTGAGTCTTCAGTTGTTATTCCCTCCAGTATCTTCATGTGAGAATTCAAGAGGTTAAGTTCAGTCTGTGCACCATCTATCCACTGGTTAAGCCTGACAGCTTTAAAAGGGGAGCTGATGTGGATCTTCAGGACGTCTTCCAGTGACTTCTCCTCCATCTCTCCTCTTCGTATAGCAGGCAAGACCCTGGCCACCTCTTTCAGGAGCGTTGTCTTGTAAATGCTAAATGAGCTCTGAAATGAATGCAGCCTCTCTTTGATATCACTGAAAGCATTCACCAGTGTTTTTCTGGACAGGTCGTTGCATGTCCTGTCAACTTCTCCCAGCTCCTCCATTACATCTTCAGTGTTGGAAACCAGACGTGTGGTGATTTCTCTCTCCAGCTGAGCAGCTTTTGAATTCAGTAGAGAAAGAGGATAGAGCCAGACTCTTATTGGAACTGCATTCTGTGGATTCTCCTTCAGGATAGCGGGGAGATTCTTGTACACATCTATGGCCTCCATGTAAGTGGTGGGGTTCAGCTCAAGACGGAAGTCACCATGAAATGTGCAAGTAATGCTCTCAGCCTTTTGCTTATCACCATCTGTCATATTTATAGCTCCTTTTCCCTCAATAGAAAATTGAGGGATCTTCTTGACCATGATATTCAGTTCTTCTTCAATCTCCTGCTTGTCTTCCTCTTCTGAAAATCTCCGATCAAACACCATGAAGGCCTGAGCTCCGTACAGTACAGCCGTGACCACATGAGTTGCAGTTTTCTGGTCAAACACCTGAGGGTAGGTGATGTCTCCCAGCTGAGTCAAAGTGAGCTGATCGAATCTTGAGGTTTCACTGTAATGCATTGTTACTCTGGACTGTTGGTTTGAGGATTTGGTGTCACGCAGGAACTTGGCAGATCCTCCCACCTCCACCAGCCCTCCTAAGAAGCTGGCCTTCAGGGAAGCACTTACATTCAGGAGACTGGACTTACTAGAGAGAGAGTCAGAGCTACTGAACTTCACAGCTGTCATGGGCTTTGGACGGGTGTCCAAATCTTCACTCAGTGACTTCTTATCCCACAGAGTAACTCCTGAAATGAGAAATGACTTCAACAGTCACGGATGAGGACACAATGCACTGTTGAAGAATCATGCAGGTTTTATCGTGTTGTTACACAAGCACTAGTGATGCAGCATTTGGTGAAGAGGTGATTTTAGATTGGTAAAGCACCTGGAATGAAGGAATCCGTGCGGAGGTCATACAGCATCCCAGGAAACAGAGATCTTCCTAGAGCCGCCACTTCAATGGGCTCTGATGCCAAGGCTGCAGTAAATAACAAATAAAAGTTCATCAATTTTGCATTTAAAATACGTTTATTTGGATGTGTGCAGATGTTCTTTCACATGTGCAATGTTTCTCTGATTGCTCTCTAGACGACAACGGCTCGCTTGCTCAACCCAACCCAACGTTACAATATGCCATAATTCCAGCCAATCAGAGACGAGACTGCTAAATTCTGATTGGCTGGCTTAACAACCACAAGTATCATCACAAGTCTCACACGTAATCTCCTAATTTTTTTTTCTTTTTTCTAAATTAATATAAAATCATCTCGGTTACGTATGTAACCCTCGTTCCCTGAAGGAGGGAACAGAGACGTACGTCAGAACTGACCGACGAATTGGGATCTGATCTCAGAGACCAATCTACTTCGAGTGTGTTAAAAACGAGCCAATGGAGATTGGCATGCGATCCACGCATTCATTCCCTCCTTCAGGGAACAAGGGTTACATACGTAACCGAGACGTTCCTTTCAGACGGTCACGTTCGACGTACGTCGGAACTGACCGACGAATTGGGATCCCTACCAAAACGCCAGGGCGCTGGCCCTTCCAGCGTCCTGCTTGAGCGCACTGGACCGTCTTAATGGTACGGAAGTCAGGGCTCCAAGCAGGGAGGTTAGTCACTGCTGTTTCTGCAAGACCCACCCAGTGTGACTATTGGATAACGCTGGGAAGCGTGCCCGTCTCGAGAGATGGAACGCTGCGGAGCCACGTCCTTCAGTGGAAGGATTGGTGGCGGAATACACATAAGGACTAACCTAGCAGGGTAGTGCAACATATGGCAGTCTCTGGGGTGGTTCCAGCCTATTTCCAGGGGGGAAAGAACACGCCCAGAGACGACAGAGTGGGCTCTGTCAAGGGAAAGACACGGGGCTAGCCAAGTAGGGTAGCAGGTACCGTGGAAGAATACACATACGGGGTTGGCGTGAGGGAAATGCTACATATGGAACCCAGCCTACACACACGTTTCACAAGCATACGGGTGCAGGCCTGGCGTCAGACGGCAACAACGTCTGGCACCGCAAGGGTGACGGAGGAGCTCGACAGGGTTTGCCGTTTCCGGGGAACACAACTGGAGACGATAGACGCACGTATCCGGCCCAGAGGGCAGGAGTGGCGTTGCAAGCCGACACTTAGAACGGGCACTTAGCACTACTGACCCCTGGGGGCGAGGATGCGGAAAGATACCGGCTCTACACGGAGGCTATAGAATCTAGCGAACGTGTTAGGTGTCGCCCAGCCCGCAGCTCTACATATATCTGTTAGCGAGGCGCCTTGAGCCAGCGCCCAGGAGGAAGCAACACTCCTTGTTGTGTGTGCTCGCAACCCGAACGGGCAAGGCATTGGTCTTGGGACTGGTAAGCCAAGACGATAGCATCCACTATCCAGTGGGCTAACCTCTGCTTGGAGACAGCCTTTCCCAGACAAAGAGTTGCTTTTAGATTCGAAAGCTTTGAGTCCGGTCAACGTAAGCGCGAAGAGCGCGGACGGGACATAAAGCCAGGGCTAGGTCTGCCTCCTCTGAAGACAGCATTTGAAGGTTCACTACCTGGTCCCAGAAGGGAGTGGTAGGAACTTTGGGCATGTATCCAAGCTGGGGTGTCAGGACAACGTGAGAGTTGTCCGGCCCGAATTCTAGGCACGATTCGTTGACCAAAAGTGCATGCAGGTCCCCTACCCTCTTGATGGAAGCCAATGCCGTCAGAAGCACTGTCTTCATTGACAGGATTTTAAGCTCCACCGACTGCAAAGGCTCAAAGGGAGGGCTCTGAAGTGCTCTAAGCACTAGAGCCAAGTCCCAAGAGGGTAACGAGTTTGGACGAGGAGGATTTAGCCTCCTCGCACCTCTGAGGAACCTGACGATTAGGTCGTGCTTCCCCAAGGACTTACCTTCGACTGCATCGTGATTGCTGCGACATACACTTTGAGGGTGGAGGGAGACAGCCTTCGCTCCAGCCCCATCTTGCAGGAAAGAAAGCATGCCACTAACCGAACACCTTCGGGGGTCTACCTGGTGGGAAGAGCACCATTCAACGAACAGGTTCCACTTAAAAGCGTAGAGGCGCCTCGTAGAGGGCTCTAGCAGAAAAGATGGTGTCCACCACTGCCTGTGGTAGACCACCTAGAACCTCTGCGTCCCATCCAGGGACCAGACATGGAGTTTCCAGAGGTCTGGACACGGGTGCCATAGAGTCCCCGTCCCTGAGAAAGAAGGTCCCTCCTCAGGGGAATCGGCCAAGGAGGGGCTGTCGTGAGGAGAGTTAGTTCTGGGAACCAGGTTCGGTTGGGCCAGTAGGGCGCAACTAACAAGACCTGCTCCTCGTCCCCCCTGACCTTGCACAGGGTCTGTGCAAGAAGGCTCACTGGGGGAAACACATATTTGCACAGGTCCCGGGGCCAGCTGTGCACCAGTGCATCTGTGCTGAGGGTACCCCCGGTCAGGGAATAGTACCACTGGCAATGGGTTGAGTTCGGAGAGGCAAACAGGTCTACTTGTGCGAAAAGGTCCCATATCAGCTGGACCGCCTGGGGATGGAGTCTGCCGTGAGAGCTCGTCGGCTGTCCGATTGAGTGCACCTGGGACATAAATGGCACGAAGCAACCTCAGATTCTTCTGACTCCAAAGGAGGAGGTGGCGGGCGAGTTGGAACATGCAACGGGAGCGTAGACCACCCTGACAGTTGATCTACGCAACGGCTGCAGTGTTGTCCGTACGGACCAGTACATGCTTGCCAAGTAGCGGCCCCTTGAGGCGGCGCAGTGCCAAGTGTACTGCTAACAACTCGAGGCAATTGATATGCCAATGCAATTGAGGTCCCGTCCACAGACCTGAAACTGCATGCCCGTTGTACGTGGCCCCCCAGCCCGTGGAAGAGGCATTCGTGAAGAGCACAGCATGCCTGAACACTTGTTCTAAGGGCACCCCGGCCCGGAGAAACGAAGCGTCAGACCACGGGCTGAAAGTTTGGCGGCAGTAAGGAGTCACTGGACCCGGTACTGGCCGCTCTGCCACGCCCACCTCGGGACTCGGCCATGAAGCCAGTGTTGAAGCGGTCTCATATGAAGCAATCCGAGCGGCGTTACCACGGCTGCAGATGCCATATGCCCCAGGAGCCTCTGAAAAAATTTCAGTGGGACCGCTGTCCTGCCTTTGAATGAATTCAAGCAGTTCAACACCGACCGGACCCGCTCTTCCATGTGGCGCGCAGTCTGGCTGACCGAATCCAGCTCCCTACCGAGATAAGAGATCCTCTGTGTGGGACAGAGTTTGCTCTTCTCTCGGTTGACCCGAAGGCCCAACAGGCTGAGGTGACTGAGCACCATGTCCCTGTGTTCACACAACTGCTCCCGCGACTGGGCGAGTATGAGCCAGTCGTCGAGATAGTTGAGGATGCGAACGCCGCGTTCTCTGAGCGGAACAATGGCTGCCTCTGCGACTTTCGTGAAGACGCGAGGCGACAGGGACAGCCCGAAGGGCAGGACTTTGTATTGATATGCCTTCCCCTCGAACGCAAAGTGTAGGAGCGGTCTGTGTCGAGGAAGGATAGAGACATGAAA
Source organism: Gobio occitaniae (assembly GCA_033150135.1). Lineage (NCBI taxonomy): Eukaryota > Metazoa > Chordata > Actinopteri > Cypriniformes > Gobionidae > Gobio > Gobio occitaniae. The sequence continues at coordinate 32,485 of JARQWZ010003453.1, forward strand.
GTACGCGTCCTTCAGGTCGATTGCTGCGAACCAATCTTGGGGACGGATGCATTCAAAAATGTGTTTCTGCGTTCTGCGGCACACGGCACGCTGAACACTCAAGCCCTTACGAGAAAGGCTTGAGACTAACAACGCGTCGACGTGACCATGCTCTCCTGCATCCAGAAACACACGGTTTGAATGACATCTTGAAAAAGATGCAGAGACAAACCGTGTTGCTCTTTTAGAAAGGAAAACTGCTCTTTTTATGTCCTGAAGCACTCAGGGAGATGACCGCGGAACCACACAGTACAAAGGTGCAAGCCTGTGTGTGCACTCAAAAACGGAAACGCCCAGCGAACCAACTCTTTGATCTCCATTGAAGCGGCCACCCGCTGAGACGCGCCGTCACACCCGCACTGGAAGCAGCAGTCGTTCCTCTCACGAGACTCGTCGTTTACACTCCAACCTGGCCCTCTTGGTGCCCAGGGAGAGGAAACTGCTCTGAAAATGTGGGTACCGCTGGACTCCGGAGAGCCAGCGGCAGAGTATGACACCAGTCGGGGCCCCCCGGTCCTCCTCCGGGGGGTGGGGGAGGGGTGCGGACACCCACTCCCTCGGAGCAGCTCCTGTTCTCCCTGGGCTGCCCGTCTCAGGGCCACTTGCCCTTACGCTTGCTTGTAGACTAGCAAAGCCCTGAGCGGGTTGGGCGCCTCTCTTACGTCCCAGATGGAGGCTGCTGCCTGGGTTTTGCAGGGGCGGAGACAGACTCAGGGGGGGTGCCCTCGGCGACAAGAAGGAAGAGGCGCCTTTTTCGAATTAGTTGTTTTTTTTGTTTTTTTTTAAACCGCCTCTGTCTGCTTCTGGAACTCTGCCCAGCAGTTCTCGATGGCGTCGCCAAGAGGCCAGCCTGACAAACAGGGGCGTTGAGGAACCGAACTTAGTCGGACTCACGCATATCTGCCAGGTTTAGCCCCAGGTTCCTGGACCACTAGTGTGGACATCGCCTGACCCAGGGAGTGTGCGGTGACTTCCGTCGGCTGGAGAGCGAGGTCCACCGCCGTGCATGCAGGACAGAGGGTAGTGAGAGAGGGAAAAATTTATACAGATTTTGGCCCTTTTGGTGTTCCATATTTTGACACCAAATAGTTCCATACTGCTAATTTTTCCAATGCCCATCCGGGGCAAAAGGCACGGGGTAGACAAGGCGATTTACGTGTTGCACTACGCCTCAGCCACCCGGGAAAGCATGGCTGTCAACTCTGAATCTGATTCAGCAAGAGCGCACACTATTATAGTAGGAAACTCTGCATCATCAATTCCAGCACATAACAGCCCTCTCTCCGATGCAGCAATTGACATCTGTCCTCTGCCAGAGCCCCAAATGAAACACTAGGTCCCCTTGTTTTTTAAAAAGGACCACCAATCCCATCTGTAGGCTACCAGCAGGCATGTGAGACAGTGAACGTGGCCGTCAAACTCGACGGCACAGGATGCGCTGAACATTCAAGCCCTATGAAAAGGCAAGACGAACACCGCACCGACGTGGTCATGTCCTCATGAGAGAACATGAACCACCCACAAACACAGTCTCAGCATGCTTGTGATGCGATAGAGGAGTGGGGGCCCACGGAGACGTACCCGGTGGGGAAGCACCACTGTAATCCTCAGGTCACCAAGGCTTATTAGCCAAAGTAGCCCTTTTCTGGCTTTTGCAAGAAAAGAAACTAGATCGGGGAATAGGCAAAGGGACTCAACCCCGTTTGAGGTTTCATAGTCTCGACCGCGCATCTCTAGCGCCGAGTGACGCGCTGGGTTGCCGTGGCAACCCCCGCTGTCAGCCGATGCCCGATGGCACACGGCGCTGAACGCTCAAGCCCTTACGAGAAAGGCTTGAGACTAACAACGCGTCGACGTGACCATGCTCTCCTGAGAGAGCATGGATCACCCACGAACGCAATCTCAAGTGTTTATATGTGAGAGAGATCGTGGCCGTTAAATTGCATTGCATTTCTACATTTATTTGATAGTTTTTATTTTTAAATATTCTGAGGCAAATTGTGTTCTGTGCTTACACACTTAACTAATTAAAAGGGGAAAAGTCTGTCCATCTTCATTTCTGAAAACATTTCTGGAAAACACTGCTGCAGCAGGGGGGTTTCATGACCCTTTAAAGTTGCCAGCCACCACCAGCATTTTTTACAATTTACACAAAGGATTCTGACCCCCAGAATATTTTGTTGAATGAATATTTGAACATGCAATTTATCAAAAGAAAGAACTGACCCAATGCTTATAAAAGGTTTTATTCTAGTTTCATGCATTGCTTTTTTATCAACACTTTAATACGGGTAAGTTTAATAAAAAGAAAATCAACATTTTGAGCAAAAAGCTGAGAAAAACATGTTTTTGTCAAAGACTACATCCAGATGGGATTCAGAACAATGAACAATCAAAACACAGATGGAGTAGATGGAGTCCATCACCAGAGTTTCACAGTCCTTTAGCTTGTCCTGGGGTGATATTTAACTCAGTAACACTAGGCAGTTTTGATTTATATGATGTTTAATGTTGATGATCGCGTTATTTTACATAATACATGTGATTACATATGATATCAACTAAAAAATGTTTCAACTAAATATCCAAATAAAACGGCTCGGGTTATGTATATAACCCTTGTTCCCTGAGAAGGGAACGAGCACTGCGTCGGAACGACACTTTGGGGATACTCCCTAAGCATTAGCGAATCTGAAGTCTGTATAGAAACTAAACCAATCTGATTGGCGTGCGTGATGACGTCACTGTGACGGCATACCCGGAAGTATAAAAGGGGAGCCGGCGCATAGAGACGGCAGCTATTGCTCTGAAGCATGCGCTCCAGACGTGCCGAGGTGTGGTGACGCGACGCAGTGCTCGTTCCCTTCTCAGGGAACAAGGGTTATATACATAACCCGAGCCGTTCCCTTTCGAGGGAACTCTCACTGCGTCGAACGACACTTTGGGGAACGAGTACCCACTAGGCCATACCGAGGGTAGCGCCTGCCCTAGTGTGAAGCCGGAGACCGGGCACAACTAGGACTGGAGTACCCAAGCGCCAGGCGCCGTAGGGAGATATTTCTCCAGATACACTCTGAGAGCCCTAACTGGGCAGAGCAGGTGAAGTCTCCCTTCTTCCGCCGTCACGTGAGGCGGGGGATGAAATGCCTGAAGAACCAAAGACCTGGCCACCCTTGATGGAACTTTGGGCACGTAGCCCGGCCTAGGGTGTAGGACGGCTTTAACTCCTCCGGGGGCAACCCCCAGGCAAGTCGGCATTACCGCCAAGGCCTGGAGGTCCCCCACTCTATTTTCAGCAATGTAATCGCCAGGAGAAAAGCCACCTCCAGGGTCAGGTTCTTTGGTTCAGCCGACTCCAATGGCTCAAAAGGGGGGCCTCAGCCAACCCTTCGAGAACCAGATCCCAGGTTTGGAGTCTGGAACGAGCCACAGGCCTCATCCTCCGAGCCCCACGGAAGAACTGTACAACCAGCTGGTGCCTACCCAAAGGCCCATCACCCAAAGGAGTGTGGAAAGCCCAATGGCAGCCACGTACACCTTGAGTGTGGACGGGGTTAGACCCGCAGAGAAGCGATCTTGGAGGAACTCCAGCACTGAAGCCACCGGGCAGTTAACTGGGTCCACCTCACGCTCCCTGCACAAAGTGGCGAACACATTCCACTTGAGGCTGTACAGTCTCCTCGTAGACGAAGCCCTGGAACTGAGTAAGGTCTCTATCACCTCTGTCGACAGGCCAGCCTCTAGGTACCTGACCCCTGAGATAGGAGATCCCTCCTCAGAGGAATCTGCCAGCAGGGCTATGATATCCGAGAACCAAACTCGAGTCGGCCAACGGGGTGCTACCAGAAGTAGACTGACCCCCTGTTGACGGACCCTCTCCAGGACTCCCGGGAGCAGAGCAATCGGGGGAAATGCGTACAGACGCATCCTCGGCCACGTCTAAAACCATGGTATCCAACCCCAGCGGGCTGGATGTGTGAGGGAACACCACAATGGACAGTGGGACGTCTCGCGAGACGCAAACAAGTCCACTTCCACTGGGCCGAACCTCTCGCACATGGCCTCCACCACCTCTGGGTGGAGTCGCCACTCCCCGGGCCTCAGCCCCTGCCTCAACAGGATGTCTGCTCCCTGATTTTGGACCCCCGGGACATACATTGCCCTGATGGACAACAGTTTCCCTTGGGACCACAGGAGAATTTGATGTGCCAGTCTGCATAGAGGGCGCAACCTCAAACCCCCCTGATGATTGAGGTACGCTACAACAGACGTATTGTCTGTTCGTACCAGGACATGTTGGCCGCGGAGGTCCGGGAAAAAGCTCCTGAGAGCTTTGTAGACCGCCATCATCTCCAGGCAATCCATGACCGCGCCCCAACCAGTGAGGGAGGCGTGTGTTGAAACGGATTTCCGGCAACAGGACGCTCCCAACACAGGCCCGTGGGAGAGAAACCAAGGTTTCTTCCATATGACTAGGGAACGAAGGCATCTGCGCGTTACCCTGATCATACGGAAAGGATTCCCTCTGGGGGAAAACCCCTTGGTTTTCAGCCACCACTATAGGGGTATCATGTGCAGAAGGTCAAAAGGTATCACGTTGGACGCTGCTGCCATGTGCCCCAGCACCCTCTGAAAGTGCTTCACAGTGATGCTGTAGCCTAGCCTTATTCCTGAGACCATTGCCAGTACGGTCTCGACTCGCGTGGGAGACAAGTGTGCCCGCCTCGTCGTCGAATCCCATACAATCCCCAGGAACGTAGTCCTCTGGGATGGCGTCAACACACTCTTCTTTGTGTTGAGTCTCAGCCCCAAGCACTTTATGTGAGCCAGAACGACATCTCGATGCCGAACTGCCATCTCGTTTGACTGGGCCAATATGAGCCAGTCGTCGATATAATTCAGCACACGGATGTCCTGAAGTCTCAATGAAGCCAGAGCTGCATCCATGCAGAATTGCTGTGTTTTTTGGCACACATGCTTCAGACACCGGTTCTGCAGCAGGCATTCCCATAGCATCAATACCATGACGCAGTGTCTCGCTCCCCTCTTAGGGAACCAGGTTACATACGTAAGCTGAGACAATTTGTCCTTCTAATGATTTTGAATCTGTCCCTGTGATATTGTTCAAAGCACATTCACATTTTGTAACATTTCAGTCTTACCTGGATATGTTGTGTTTCCCTTGGTATCAGGTTTGGGTTGTAGCACTTCCTATTTTTGGAAGAATGGTTCATAAAATCATATACAAAGATTTTTTTATCCTTAATCTCATGAAATACATCTGTTTAAACGTCCACATTTTGTCTGAGGGAGTGCACTTACCTGTGCATTCACCACAGCTAGGGTTGCCAACCATAACCATGCACAGCAGATCCAGCTCGGCTGCTTCAGGGACATCATAAGTGCCGCCATCTTGGAATCGTCAACAAGGAGACCTGTGTGAATATCAGTGAAGGTCAGTGAAGGAGAGGCATACCACAACCTGGTCTAGTTTAGGTCAGTGAAGGAGAGGCATACCACAACCTGGTCTAGTTTAGTTTCATTGTCATATTCTGCTTTGTTGTCCCTGTGACCATTTGACCACTATTTCATGGTTTGCGTTCTCCAGCCACCAGAAGCTGTTACCGTACGGATAGGGTCCGGAATGCATCGGGGGTTTTCTGTTTTAGCTGAGGATGATGTTGTTCAAATGGCACCAAATTAAATAACTAATCAGCTTTTACAACAGAAATTAATTACAATTTCTCTTCAAAAACAAAATGAATTTCCTATCATCACTGTAAAGTTGCTTTGAAGCATCTGTGTTGCAAAAGCGCTATATAAAAGAAGGGTACTTGACTTGACATGTTAAGGATGGCCCTAAATGCTGTCAAATACTCAGCATTGGGTGGGGAATTCTGTAAAGCTTTACACAGGCATTGGCATTTTATTTCTAGTGATCCATATTTTTCTAGTGTATTTAAAGAAGGTCCTCGTTTGGTCTTCAAACGTCAAAGTAATTTGTGTGATGGTTGTAAAATCTGATTTTCCGTCTTGTAAGGTAAAAACTGGTATCCCGACTCTTCCTTCTGGTAATTATCGCTGTGGTAACTGTGCCCAGTGTACTTTTATAAATCTTTCAGTCATCCACACACTGGTCGGAATATTTTGATACATGGGACGATTACTTGCTCATCCACACGTGATTTATCTTATACACTGTCCATGCGGTCTCGCTTACGTTAGCAAAACTTCTAAATCATTACGTGTTGGCATTAGTGAACACTGACCCATTGTAACGCTCAGATATAATGCTGCACATCAGATATTGTTCTTTCCCCAAGATTCAGGGAGGTAGACCTCTCAGAAAACACACAAATACAGAGACTTTAATTACTATGTGGAGCATTGGGATCGCTAGACAAGGGTTAACAAATTAATTTAGTGAAAACCTCAAATTCGACCAAAATTGACATTTTCCACTTGTTTTGCCAGGAGCTCATAATTAGCATTACAACTCATTCTGCCAGCCCGGGTCACACACACTAATATAATAGTTCAAATATAATATAATAGTTAAATACAGGGGCGTTTCTAGGATTTTCATTTTAGGGGGGATCAGCCCCCAGTGAGTATATGAAAAAAAAAATTGGTAAGACTTTAGTTTAGGATCCAATTCTCACTATTAACTAGTAGCTTATTAGTATGCATATTAGGATATTGGCTGTGTATTATTACTTATACCTATAAATCAAATATGAATGCCTCATTCTGCATGACCATATTGAACATATTGTACATCCCTTAATCATACAATGTAGGCAGGTTTATAATCACTGAGATCCCAAACGTGAAGTTAGGCGGGTTTGGGGGGCATGACCCCTCGAGAAAATTTAGATTTCTATGATCTGCATGTGCATTTTAAGATGTTCTGAACGCCAAAAATTTGATAACAATTCCTTGAAAACCATGTCAGTGAGCAGATATGACTGATAAAGTTTTACCATTTTTGTCAGTGAAGAAAGTAAACATATGTTTAACTTATATTTATATGTTTTATGAATCATTTTTGTAGACATGTTAATTTACTGAAGGCTAACAGGAAAGCTAGGTAGCCTAACTCAATTTATTAAATTAATTCACAATATGCCCACATTCATTACTAATCTTATGTCCAATACAGGCAGAAAAAAACTGAGCTTTTTTATTTACTGAGAGCTACACATGGAATTATTACATTTACAATATGCACACATTTATTACTAATATTAATTTGCAAATATTTCTTGTTTGTTAATTAAATTATAAATTACATCAAATCAAAATGGCAAAATTAGACAAAAGTGTATTAATTTGCCTGAATATTTGTGTCATTTGTTCATCATTTCTGACTTCCAGAAGCCGCTGTCAGATATGAAATGTGTAGTTTAGCTTCATATCTCTCGCTTGACGTCGAGTCGAGCTGCTAAGATTCACGCTCAGCCTCAGCAGCTTCTGTGAACTTAAAGCCCGCCTACTCTGATTTGATTGGTTTTCTCAAATATTTTGACATTGACAAGCGGTGACAGACCAATTGAGAGCTCAGATCAACACACACACCTCTGCTTCTGACGCTCTGCTCGCCACCACAGCGGATTGAAGAACTCGCTGATTAACACAGATTAAAAGACGGGACAAACCGAAGCCTCCGGCCGGTTTCCCTCCCATATGTTTGAAAGGTTAATCACACATTTTTTTAGGGGGGCTGGACAGAAGTTTAGGGGGGACAGAAGTCCCCCTAAAAAGGGCCCAGTGACGCCCATGGTTAAATATAACCTTGCACTTTCTCGTCTCTCCAGTTTCTTCACTTCTTACATCTATCCTCTGAAAAACTTAACTTTTCCTTTCAGTGAACATGTCGATTGATTTGCTGTGAAGCTTTGCTCAACCTTTACTCCAGCACAATAACACTGATACTGCATAAAGTCACATCTTACCTGGAGTCTCTGTTCTTGATTTGGTGAGTCTGAAGTGGATCAGAAATCTGTAGTGATATTTATAGTCCTGCTACTGAGGGAATGCCTCATGAAAACATGCAATGTCGGGAAATGTTGTGAAATATTGGAGAGGGGAGGTGGCCAGTGGCCTGAGTCAATGCCCTTTGACCTTGAAATGCTTTCTGGCCAGGATATCCAGGGTTGCCAACTTTTAAATTCAGGTTGGAGTGAGAGTTGGGGGGGGTGCACAAATATCGTTTTCGAACGTATATAGCCTACTGTGCATTATATTTGCTTGCATTCATTACAAATCACTTTTAACATTTTAAAATTTCACAAATAAGTATAAGCAGTTATGATCTGCAATACTTTTTTGAGCAACTAGACTACATGTATATTTATTAAAGAGCCATACATTTTTTTTCCAGCCACAAAATTACTCTAATTTTCCTCTTTGCATTGGAATTCTCTATTTTAACCTTAATTACTACACTAATTGTAATATAAATATTACAAATATTAGAAGCAAAATATTTTAAGTGGTCCTTAATGGGCCATAATTATTGCACAATCAATAAATATTATTGAGCTAAAATATAATTATTTTTAAATTAAATACCTAAGGTGTATGGTCACATTTGACCACCAATGAGTATGAATGTGAGCAATTAGTAAGAAATACCTGAGGGCTAAATACAAGAAAAACATTAACATTAATCTAACAATGTTGCATCTCCATGATACTGTAAATGACGTAATGATCAATGCACACTATTCTGTACTGTTTACCAAATATTATTATTATGGACCTCGAGGACCAGAGATAAAGAACCCAGAACACACAGTCATGGACTATTTGCACTGAGCCTCGTGACATCCCATAAAACCTGCTTTCAGAACAGAAAGGCCTCCTGTAGGAAAGTGTTACCTGGTTGAGCAGCTCCTTCAGTGACAGACGGTTCCATCCTCAGTGTCTGAGGGAGCGATACAGAAGCTCTTTTCTCCTGCTGCTGTTAGACTGGACAATAAAAGCTGCTCCTGGAGAAGAATTAACCAAAATACACACACACCTATTACTGTTCAAGGGTGTAATAGTTACTGTTTTTACTTTTTTACGATTTAATAATACTACCTGTGTGCAATATTACCTGCAATACGTGCTTTCCCTCATCTGTATTTATACATTGTGTTGTGTAGATATTTGTATATTATAGTATGTCTTATTCGTCTATTTTTTATATATTTGTATTTATTTTTTTTATTTTTTTTATTTATTTATTTATTTATTTATTTTTATGCTGCTGTAACAAAGAAGTTTCCCTACTGTGGGACGAATAAAGGTTTATCTTATCTTATCTTATCTTATCTTATCTTATCTTATCTTAAAGACATTGAGGGACCAGACTCCATGTTTCAATGAGCCATGTGTATAAAGTTTAACCCTCAACAAATAGTGAGCAACAAATCAGTAGACAGTCAGCAAACACACAACACACACAGCCATTCAGTTGCAAGGGAAACACAGAATAGTTCAGACTTTCACAGTAGCATTTTGGGCTATCAAGAGCTCAGTCTTTGGAGTAGTGAGTGTGAGATGAAGCGGGACTCAAGTGCAATGAAGTGAAATGAGCAATAGATGGAGAGGATGTTGTTTGCTAAATGAAGACAGTTAATCCGTTTGGTCTAGGTCTGGTTTATAGTTGAGCTGTTTCCTCATGCTTGCATGATAAACCCCCTCAACATTTGACCAAAAAAAGTGCATCCATCCATTATAAAAGTGCTCTACGGGGCTCCAGGGGTTAATAAAGGCTGTCTGAAGCTATACACGATGGGTTTGTGTAAGAAAAATATTCATATTTAATATATTATAAAGTAAGATGCTTACAGTGGACCACCTTCTGTATTCAACTCACACAGAAAGTGTGACACTTCTCTCAGTTTAAAACGCTATCGTTACGTTCGGCATCATCGTCGCGCCAGTTATGATTTCTTCAGAAGTCGAATACGGAAGGCAGTCCAGCAGAAGCTATACAATTTACTTTATAACGTGTTAAATATGGACATTTTTCTTACACAAACCCATTGATTGACTTCAGAAGGCCTTTATGAACTCCAGGAGTCTGAGCTGTTTCGGGCCTTTAGAAGTTTTGACATGCTCTGACATTTGTGCTTTTTCAGTTGCTTATAAACACATTAATGGCAGAAGTGTCATTACACTGTATTCAGCACAAACTGGCTACCATAACATGTGAGCAACATGTATGTACATGAATAATAATGTGATCACTCCTGAGAAACAAAAGACCTGCATAATAATGATCTGCATAATAAATGAGCTGCATAATAATGATCTGCATAATAAATGAGCTGCATAATAAATGAGCTGCATAATAATGATCTGCATAATAAATGAGCTGCATAATAAATGAGCTGCATAATAAATGAGCTTCAGGTAGGCTTACTAGATTTGGGTTTACTAGATAAGTACAGTCGATTGCTCCTGTCTCCTGTGTGCCTCCTGTGTGCCTGTTTGTAGCTCTGTACAGCCTTGCTCACGTTTGAATCTTTATTTTGATATTTCCTCTTTATTCTACTGCTAAATATAACTAACTCATCACCATTATTTGTTTAAAAATTGCCTATCACGTTAAATTTGACATCGCTAGCTTTTAATCTAAATCACCATCACACGTTAACATTTCGCTAGCCTGTTAGCTTGTCATCTCAGCACCCGGATTGTGGTAAGTGGTAAGTTGGATTAATCAACAAACACGGTAAGTCATGTCTTCTCCTGTCATTGTCACTTGCACCGCTTGCTGCATGTTCAGTATAGGCTTCTCCGCTGGCGAACAGGGCTTCACATGTGATAAATGTAAGGAGATAGTTAGGCTGACGGAGAAGATTTCAGAATTAGAAACACGCATCCATACTTTATCTGAGAGTAGTGAGGATGTAACAGCTTTAGACACTGATTTGGATGCGAATAGCTTAGTGAACTCTGTACATTCTTTGGTTCCGGCTGCAGGGCCCGCGCAGCAGGGCAACTGGGTGACAGTGAGGCAACATAGTCGCAGACCAAAGAACCGCTTTTCCGTTCCGGTTAGAACATCAAACAGGTTCTCCCCTCTCAGTGAAGCACCCACTGAGTATCCTGTTGAAAGTGCCCTAGTCATTGGCGATTCTATTACCCGGAACATTAAGATACCAGCCACCATAGTCACTTGTTTACCGGGAGCCAGAGCACCTGACATCAAAGCAAATTTAAAAGTGCTGGCTAAAGCTAATCGTAAATTCTCTAAGATTGTTATTCACGTCGGCACTAATGATGTTCGACTTCGCCAGTCGGAGATCACCAAAATTAACATTAAAGAGGTGTGTGAACTCGCTAGTACGATGTCAGAGGCTGTTTATTGTTCTGGACCGCTCCCCGTTAGAAGGAGTGATGAGATAGTTAGTAGACTATCATCACTCAATGGCTGGTTGTCTAAGTGGTGTCTGCAAAATAACATAGGGTTCATAGACAATTGGAAAAGTTTTTGGGGCAGACCTGACCTGTTGAAGAAGGATGGCATCCATCCCTCCTGGGGTGGTGCCGCTCTTCTCTCTAGCAATTTGGCACATAGTCTTAGAGCTAAACCTTGACTCACTAGGGCCCAGGTCAGGAAGCAGACAAACTGGCTAAACCGACCGTCTGCTAGCTGTCTCACGTCACCAGAGTCAGATAAATCCCAGCACATAGAGACTCTTTCACCGAGATATTATCATATAGAGACTGTGTCTGTTCCCCGAATTAGTAAATACAAAAAAACATCAAAACCATTCAACAGTAAAAATTTAATTGATGTCCAACAAATAAACAAAAGATATAATACAGATGAACAATTGATAAAGCTTGGGTTGCTGAATATTAGATCCCTTTCCCCAAAAGCGCTTATTGTTAATGATATTATTAAATATAATAATCTAGATGTGCTCTGTTTGACAGAAACATGGCTAAAACCTGACGACTACATTACTTTAAATGAGTCCACCCCCCGAGATTATTGTTATAAACATGAGCCGCGTCTGAAAGGTAAAGGGGGAGGGGTTGCTGTAATTTATAATAATATCTTCAGTATTACTCAGAAGTCTAGTTTCAAATATAATTCCTTCGAAGTTTTGGTGCTTTATGTAACGCTATGTAGTGTACATGACAAAACCCGTTCAACATTTGTGTTAGCTACTGTATACAGGCCACCAGGGCATAATACAGACTTTATCAAAGAATTTGCTGACTTTCTATCAGAATTAGTACTGGCAGTAGATAAAGTACTAATTGTTGGTGATTTTAATATCCATGTAGACAACGAAAAAGACGTATTAGGATTAGCATTTAAAGATACACTAAACTCTATTGGAGTTAGGCAACACGTGTCAGGAGCCACTCATCGCCATAATCATACTTTAGACCTAATATTGTCACATGGAATAAATGTTGATACCGTTGAAATTCTGCAGCAGAGCGATGACATCTCAGATCATTACTTAGTATCTTGTATACTTAATTTAGCTAAGGTTGCAAAGCCGCCCCCTCGCTTCAAAAATGGCAGGACAATCACTGCCGCTACTAAAGATTGCTTTTTAAATAATCTCCCTCATCAGTATCATCTGCTCAGCATCCCAGATAGTATAGAAGAACTCGATGTTGCAACAGAAACTATTGACTCTCTCTTTTCCAGTACTTTAGACACAGTTGCTCCTCTGCGCTTAAAGCACACCCGGGCCCTTAAAACAGCAGCCAGAAAAATGGAGCGCAGCTGGAAGAAAACAAAACTAGAGGTATTTCGTAATTCGTGGAAAGAGCACATGATCACATACAGAAAGGCCGTAAGAACTGCTAGATCTGCTTATTTCTCAACTCTCTTGGAAGAAAACAAACACAACCCAAGGTATTTATTCGATACAGTGGCTAAATTAACCAAAAATAAAGCTTCAGCTTCTGATGATTGTAAACAGCACAGCAGTAATGACTTTATGAACTTCTTCACATGTAAGATTGATAATATTAGGAAGAAAACTCCAGTTGGTCCAAAACGCAGCAGCTCGAGTACTTACTAGAACCAGGAAGTGTGACCATATTAGCCCAGTTCTGTCAACACTGCACTGGCTACCTATTAAACATCGCATACATTTTAAAATCTTGCTTATTACTTACAAAGCACTAAATGGTTTAGCTCCCCAATACTTGAGCGAGCTCTTAACATATTATACTCCATCCCGTCTACTGCGATCTTTAAATTCTGGCCAGTTGTTAATACCGAGAATATCCAAATCAACTGCAGGCGGTTGATCCTTTTCCTATTTAGCTCCTAAACTCTGGAACAGTCTTCCTAGCATTGTTCGGGAAACAGACACACTCTGTCAGTTTAAATCTAGACTAAAAACACATCTCTTTACTGTGGCATACACATAAAACACTTTTTCAATTAAATGATTGTTAGGCTGCATTAACTAGGTCAGCCGGAACCGGGAACACTTCCCATAACACCTGATGTACTCGTTACATCATCAGAAGAATGGCATCTACACTAATGATATTCTCTCTGTTTTATCCCGAGGTTTACTGCAGTCAGCCGGATCCGGTCCGTATCCAGATCAGATGGTGGACCAGCACCCAGAGAAGACCAACACAGGACCCCGAAGTGTCCGCAGAGACCGTGTCAATTAGCCTCCCCTGCAACTGCCTCATCGACATGGCATCCGCAATAAACCGGTCTCCTGCGTGATGACTCTGATTGTTCGAATATTACAATTAAATAATACTCCTCTGCGCTTAAAGAAGATTAAAGAAAATAGTCCAACGCCATGGTACAACGAGCACACCCGGGCCCTTAAAACAGCAGCCAGAAAAATGGAGCGCAGCTGGAAGAAAACAAAACTAGAGGTATTTCGTAATTCGTGGAAAGAGCACATGATCACATACAGAAAGGCCGTAAGAACTGCTAGATCTGCTTATTTCTCAACTCTCTTGGAAGAAAACAAACACAACCCAAGGTATTTATTCGATACAGTGGCTAAATTAACCAAAAATAAAGCTTCAGCTTCTGATGATTGTAAACAGCACAGCAGTAATGACTTTATGAACTTCTTCACATGTAAGATTGATAATATTAGGAAGAAAATTTTAACCATGCAGCCGTCTAATACAGCATCACATCAGACAGAGCATTGTAGTGTCACTGAGGAAAAATTACAATCATTCACTGCTATAGGAGAAGAAGAATTGGCTAAACTCGTTAAATCATCAAAATCAGCAACATGTATGCTTGACCCTGTACCAACTAGGCTATTAAAAGAGATGCTACCAGAGGTCATAGATCCTCTTCTTAATATCATTAATTCATCTTTGACATTAGGATATGTACCGAAAACTTTTAAGTTGGCTATTATTAAACCACTTATTAAAAAACCGCAACTTGATCCTGCAGAATTAGTCAATTATAGACTAATCTCAAATCTACCCTTTCTGTCAAAAATACTTGAAAAGGCAGTGTCTTCACAATTATGTTCCTTTTTAGAAAGAAATGGTATCTGTGAGGATTTCCAGTCAGGATTTAGACCGTATCATAGTACTGAGACTGCTCTCATCAGAGTTACAAATGATTTACTCTTATCATCCAATCGTGGCTGTATCTCTCTATTAGTGTTACTCGATCTTAGCGCTGCATTTGATACCATCGACCACAACATTCTTTTGAATAGACTCGAAAATTATGTAGGTATTAGTGGAATTGCTTTATCATGGTTTAAATCATACCTATGCGACCGGTATCAGTTTGTAGCAGTAAATGAAGAGATGTCACACCGATCGCAAGTTCAGTATGGAGTATATCTCGGAGATATTATTAGGAAGCATGGCGTTAGTTTTCATTGTTATGCTGACGATACTCAGCTCTATATTTCTTCACGCCCTGAAGAAACTTACCAATTCACAAGATTAACGGAATGCATAGCTGCCTTCAAACATTGGATGACCAGTAATTTCCTGCAACTCAATTCAGAAAAAAATGAATTTTTAATTATTGGACAAAAAAGCTCCACAAGTAGTAACCTAGAATACTGTCTAACACTTGATGGCTGCTCTGTCAAGTCTTCGTCGTCAGTGAGGAACCTGGGTGTGCTCACGACTGCAAAGCCCTGCAAAGAGTGGTGCGCTTATCTGAGCGCATCTCAGGCTCAGCTCTACCGTCTCTGCAGGACATCTACACCAAACGCTGCAGAGGTAGAGCTACTAAAATCATCAGAGACATTAATCACCCTGCAAACTCTCACTTCACCCTGCTGCCATCTGGTAAGCGCTTCCGTAGCCTGATGGCAAAGACTGAAAGACTCAGGAGGAGTTTCTTCCCCCAGGCCATCAGACTCCTGAACTCAGTCACATGACTTCACTTCACCCCGCACACGCATAAACATACAGTTTTTTAACATTAACATCCACATACTGCCATTGCACTGCACTTTACCTTCCTATTGTTACTGCGTAACAACCTGTAATAAACCTTGCACATTATACTTCTTTATATATACATATATATATATTTTATGTTAACCACTTATTTTTAAGTCTACAGTTTATCTTGCTTATCATATCCACTTATATTTTTTATTTTTTATATTTTAATTTTTATATTTTTATTTTATCTTATTTCCTATCTTTATCTTACTTGATTTATTTATAATTCTACTTATGTTAATACTTTTTATTCTAATTTTATTCTATTTCTATTTTAATTTCTTGTAACTGTTATTTGCACTGTCCATGGAGCGGACCTGTTTACATTTCACTGCCAGTTGTATATTGTGTATATAACTGTGTATGTGACAAATAAAACTCTTGAATCTTGAATCTTGATACCAATCTTTCGTTTGAAAGCCACGTTTCTAGCATCTGTAAAACTGCATTCTATCATCTTCAAAATATCTCTAAATTACGGCACATGCTCTCAATGCAAAATGCTGAACAGTTAGTTCATGCGTTCATGACCTCAAGGTTAGATTATTGTAATGCTCTACTGGGTGGTTGCCCTGCTCGCTTAATAAATAAACTCCAGTTGGTCCAAAACGCAGCAGCTCGAGTACTTACTAGAACCAGGAAGTGTGACCATATTAGCCCAGTTCTGTCAACACTGCACTGGCTACCTATTAAACATCGCATACATTTTAAAATCTTGCTTATTACTTACAAAGCACTAAATGGTTTAGCTCCCCAATACTTGAGCGAGCTCTTAACATATTATACTCCATCCCGTCTACTGCGATCTTTAAATTCTGGCCAGTTGTTAATACCGAGAATATCCAAATCAACTGCAGGCGGTTGATCCTTTTCCTATTTAGCTCCTAAACTCTGGAACAGTCTTCCTAGCATTGTTCGGGAAACAGACACACTCTGTCAGTTTAAATCTAGACTAAAAACACATCTCTTTACTGTGGCATACACATAAAACACTTTTTCAATTAAATGATTGTTAGGCTGCATTAACTAGGTCAGCCGGAACCGGGAACACTTCCCATAACACCTGATGTACTCGTTACATCATCAGAAGAATGGCATCTACACTAATGATATTCTCTCTGTTTTATCCCGAGGTTTACTGCAGTCAGCCGGATCCGGGCCGTATCCAGATCAGATAGTGGACCAGCACCCAGAGAAGACCAACACAGGACCCCGAAGTGTCCGCAGAGACCGTGTCAATTAGCCTCCCCTGCAACTGCCTCATCGACATGGCATCCGCAATAAACCGGTCTCCTGCGTGATGACTCTGATTGTTCGAATATTACAATTAAATAATACTTAAACCGATATGTCATCCGCAATAAACCCGTCTCCAGCGTGTTGCCTCCGATCATTCGAATATTGGACTTTAATAATTATTTAATCAACATCATCCTCAATAAACCCGTCTCCAGCGTGTTGACTCTGGTCCTACGAATATTCCGATCTATTATGACCTCTGACCTGTAAAGTTGCGAGAATTATAATAATAATAATAATAATAATAATAATAATAATAATAATAATGATAATACGCTGTCTGTTAATTGGCCAGAGGAGAACTGGCACCCCGACTGAGCCTGGTTTCTCCCAAGGTTTATTTTTCCCCATTAGGTCACCTGATGGGGTTTTGGTTTCCTTGCCACTGTTGCCTCTGGCTTGGCGTGCTCAGTTGGGGACACTATGGCTGTGTCCCAATTCGGGGGCTGCATCCTTCAAAGGCCGCATTTGAAGGCCGATTGCGTCACCGCAGCGCGACGAAGGCTGTCCCAATTCGAAGGGGCCTTCAAATGCAGCCTACCGTCCGTGTTGCCAAGTCCGCGTTTTTTTCAGCCGAATTAGGCTACTTTTAAGTTGTTGCCGCGGGTGAAAAATTATTTCCGCGGGTTTGTTTCTACCCCATAACTACGATTTCGCCGCTCCAACACCCCCAAACGTACAACTCCAGTGGAGAATTCGGCCGCTCGATGGAGAAAATCGCATTGGGAGTTTTGGACTACTTTTGTTGCAGAGACCTGGCAACCCAACCCATCCGTCTCCCCGGCCGCGAAGGATAGAACCAACCAGAACAAGTGGATCCTTCGCAGTGTATTCCTCTGCCCATCCCGCGGCCGAGGAACACTTATACATGTAAGTAGCCTATTGTGTTTTAATTTACTAAAATAACCAACGAAACGTTTTAAAAGCCGGTGGTCTTTATTTCTGTGTTACCACGGCACAGCTTTATTCGTTAGGTGATCTGATGTAATATTTCGTTTTGTTTTATGGATCAAGTAGGCTAACTTGTAGACGTGACGTGATGGCGCCTGTGTGCTGGGCTTGCCGTCTGTCGCTCTTGTGGTTGCTTGTCTGGTTGTCTGCTCTATTTTTAAATTGCTACACGCTTTTAACCTACGACCGCCAAGCACTTTTGGATATCCGCAACTCGGTTGCGACCACATTTTCAAACTCCTACATTTTAGAGGTGGACTGTTTTTTTAACAAGACTGATGAGTCGTCCACATCGGCTGTCCCGGGTCATTTTCGCCGGTGGCCCCTCAGCATCCCGCGGAGAAAGCGAAGGAGGAAACGAGGAAACCGCGGAGGTTACAATCGTGAAGCTAAAAGCTCACCTGCGGGCTGGTTTTCTCTCGGATCCTTCCCATGAATCGCTTCACGACGGTTCTACTACCTGGCGCCCGCGGGACGTGGCATACCGGTGGCTTCGTCATGTTCTCCCCGTGCACCCGAGTCCTGTTTTCCGTTCCGGTCTCTACCGCACCGGCCTCGGCTCCAGACATCGGGGGGTTACTCACAGTAATCTGCGCACGCTGAAAAGAGCGTCCTCATCGCCTGCTATTATCCCTCCACCGAAGATGGCATTATTAAATGCCCGTTCTGTGGTGAACAAGACCTTCTTACTAAATGACTTTTACTCAGCTCACAAATTGGATTTTATGTTTATCACGGAATCCTGGTTAAAGGTTGGTGATCTAACTCCGTTTTCTGAACTGATCCCCGCTGACTGTACATTTTTTAACTCTCCTCGTCCGAGTGGACGCGGGGGTGGCATAGTAACTATCTTGAAGAACTCTCTCTCTGCACGCTGTCGATTGGTCCCTGGAACGGCCTTTTCCAGCTTCGAAGCTCAGTTTCTTCACTTGGACTGGAACGGTCCTGTATGTCTAGTGGTGATTTATCGTCCCCCGCACTCCTCTAAGGACTTCTTACAGCATTTCACTGAACTGATTGGCAATATTGCGACAAATTACGACCGCTTCCTATTGGTGGGCGACTTTAATATTCATGTCTGCTGTCCGTCTAACCCCCTATCACATGAGTTTCTTAATATTATCAATGCTTTTAATCTCTCCCAGTGGATCAGTGACTCTACACACATTTTGGGTCATACGTTGGACCTTGTACTCTCATATGGGTTTGATGTGACTGATGTTGTGCTCTCAGATTTTATGATATCTGATCATAAGCCTATATTATTTACACTATCCCTTCCAGAGCTCTCTCATTCTCCTAGTACAACTGTAAATCTTTCTCGCTTCTACTCTCCTCAGTTTAGCACAAATTTCAACTTGTGTTTTGATGAATGTTGCTCACAATTGAACTTGGATCAACCATTATCTGACTTGGATGCTGATCAACATCTGAGACTCCTGAACTCTGCCTGGCTTATGGTAGCAAATGCAACTGCCCCCCTTAAGCCTTATAAACAGAAAACTAAATCTATACTGTGGCAAAACTCTGCTACCCGTCTCTTAAGACAAAACTGCAGGAAGGCAGAACGTAAATGGAAACAAGACAGGCTGCATATCTCTCTTCAAATGTTCAGAGACTCTCTTACATCCTACCAGACTGCAGCCAAGTCTGCAAAAGCTGCATACTTCTCCAACCTAATTGAAGCTAATCACTCTAAACCGAAGGTTTTGTTTTCAATTATTCAATCTGTTACCAATCCTTCTGTGAACACCCTGCCTGTGGTTTCTGATGCTCTCTGTGAAAACTTCTTGAGATACTTTAGTGACAAGATTACGAACTTAAGACTTGATGTCTGTCCCACCTTAACATTAGCCAATTCTCCTATCATGTCACCCGCCTCTGCATTTTTGGACGCTTTTGAACCCGTCAATCTCCAGGAATTGAAGGAGGTGATTGACAATCTTAAACCCTCATTCTGTCCTAGTGAAATTATTCACCCCAAATTTTTAAAACTAATTATTGATTCGATTGGGCCTGGTCTGTTATCTCTTGTTAATAAGTGTCTCCAAACGGGCTCTGTTCCTGCTGACCTTAAAGTCGCTACAGTCACTCCTCTGCTCAAGAAGCCCTCTCTGGACCCCACTGTCCTAAAAAATTTTCGCCCCATTTCGGTTTTGCCTTTTATTTCAAAAGTTTTAGAAAAAATTGTGCTGAATCAACTTCAAAACTTTATGACTAGAAATTCTATTTATGAGGTTTTTCAGTCTGGTTTTAAGTCTTCACACAGTACTGAGTCCGACCTTCTGAGAGTTGTAAATGACATCTACATCTCCACTGACTCAGGGGACTCTGTGGTTCTTATTCTCTTAGATTTATCAGCTGCTTTTGATACCATTGACCACTCCTTACTATTATCTAGACTAGAGTCTTGGGTAGGTCTAAAAGCAAACGCTCTGAAATGGTTTCATTCATACCTATCTGACAGAAAATTTTTAGTGAAATTTAGTAACTTTTCATCTTCCGCCGCTCCTCTGACCTGTGGCCTTCCTCAAGGCTCTATTTTAGCTCCCTCTCTATTCTCTTTGTACATGCTGCCTTTGGGCTCTATTTTAAGAAAGCATGGTGTGTCCTTTCATTTCTATGCAGATGACACCCAAATCTATCTTCCAGTAAAGAAAAACAACTCCACTGCGATCACCTCTCTTCTCCAATGCTTAGAGGAGGTTAAAATATGGCTAGCCCAGAACTTCCTCTTCTTAAACGAGGACAAGACCGAGGTGATTGTATTCAGTCCAAATGAAAACACTCAGTATATAGGTCCTGAGCTAGAAAGTTTATCCGCTTTTAGATCGACACGGGTGACGAACTTGGGTATTATTTTTGACCAGCTTTTAAAATTTGACAGACATATCTCATCTGTTGTTGGATCCAGTTTTTATCAGCTTCGTCTACTGTCAAAAATTAAAAACTTTCTCTCCCCAAAAACACTTGAAATGGCTGTTCATGCGTTTGTTACGTCGCGTTTAGATTATTGCAATTCCCTATATTGCGGTATATCTAAATCTCAAATTGCGCGACTTCAGCTTGTCCAAAATGCTGCTGCCAGACTGCTTTCAAAGTGTCGTAAACATGATCACATCACTCCGATTCTTAGATCCCTTCACTGGTTGCCGATTTGTCAGAGAATAGACTTCAAAATTCTACTCTTCGTGTATAAATCCCTACATAACAAAGCTCCTGTCTATTTATCTGAACTCCTTCACTCCTATACTCCACCCAGAAGCCTCTGTTCTTGTGATCAGGCTTTGTTGGTCGTTCCTCGCGCTAGACTAAAGCGTAGAGGTGAGCGTGCATTTGCGGTGGCAGGGCCACGACTTTGGAATACCCTGCCTTTAGAGATTAGGCTGGCCCCTTCCTTGACTATTTTCAAGTCCCTGCTAAAAACTTTTTTATTTTCCTTAGTGTACTGATTATGGTGATTTGTTAAACTTTTTTATAGGTGGTTTTTATATTCTTATGTGGTTTTTTTATTTTTATTTTTCTGTATGTGTGATATTCTTGCTCTTCTGTAAAGCACTTTGGTCAGCCTGGGGGCTGTTGGAAATGTGCTATACAAATAAAATTGAACTTGAACTTGAACTTGTAAGCAGCTTTATTAAAATGAGGGCAGCAAATGAGTATTTATTTACCAGGCCGGAAAAATCGAGAATATAGAATTTGAGTATCTATAAATATGATTTCTGGAGTATTTTGTATGTAACGTTGTAGGCTACTGATGCATCATATTTTTTTAATTTCCTTAAGATTGCACCCCTGCCTTGCAGGTAAAAAAAAAAAAAAACTTATTACAACTGAAAAAAAAAAAAAAAGTATGCAAGTTAATAGACACATCTTTACTGAAATGTATTGTGCTGTTGTGTTTGTTGTTGACAGACATGTTTATTTTCTCTGCTTTAGGATTGAAAGTGTCCTGGGACAGGTGAGGGAGTGGGGAACTTGGCCATGGTTTGTCTTCATGATTGAGGTGTTGGGACAACCCCACTGTCCTCATTGCCTCATCATCCCTGAGGACACACCAGGGCCAAGTTCAGCAGTGGATGACCAAGATGAGGAGGAGCGAGAGCGAGAGACATAGGAGAGCAGGGAGAGAATGGACTGATTGTTTTCTCTTCTTGAGAGATAGTTGAGAACTAACTTTTTTGTTTTGTAAATTTAAATGTGTAAATTAAATATTTTCGTTCTATGCATTATTTTTGTTATGCAAGTTATAATTTGTAAATGAAATAAATAATTCTGTAAATTTTTTTTGTCATGTCAATTAATTTGTAAATGAAACAAATTGTTCTATACATTATTTACAGTACTTTTTACAACTATTTACATAAGTTATGTTTAAGATTAGAAAAACAAAATTAATTATAAAATTAACAGTACATAAAACAGATGGAAGAAAATGTTTTTATGTAGACTTTTATTGAGCTGGGCTTTATTGACCCTGGTAAAGCCTCTCTGGGTCAGCGGGACATCATCTGGGATCAGTGCATTTTCCACTGTCTACCAACAGGTTTGCAGTGCGGACTTATTCGACGGCTGCCATGTCGCTAAGATGTTTTCAGAAATAGGGAAGAATAAATTAAATTAACTCACATCCTCAAATCAAACCATAAAATATTTTAACATGCATAACTTCTATGAGCTGAACCAAGACCAACGGTGCCTATCCCTGATCTATAAGACATATTTCTAGTGTATTTTATTTTTAGATTCTTTTTTAAACGATAATATCAAAATGTAGGCTAATATCCATGTGTAAAAAGTCTGTTTTTCATAAAACCACAATATTTGCCTCTGAGATGAAGTTGAATAAAAATCTGAGGTAGGCTACTTCACAATTACTCAAATACAGAGTAGGCTAAATGTATTTCGTTACATTATTTGTAATATTTAGCAACTGTTGACAGCTGCCGTTGAAGAGAACTGAAATGAACATTTATACTGGACTTTAAAGTTATATTCAACTGCCTAAAAACAAAACAACTAAAGATGTTTACCTCGGCCCATTTATGTAGGCTACATAATAAAGAGTATAAACTATATAAAATCGTATGTTGGTAACATATAAGTCAACATTATATTTTTATCTGTAGAAACATTAGATTACTGGAGTAAATTGAAACCCACAACTTGCATTTAAAAGTGTAATCTGGCAATTTCTCTTCAAAAATCTGAGGTCGCGGCGCGCAATGAATTCTGGGGAAGGCAAGGCTGCGAAGCATCCATCCGAGTATCCTTCATTTCATGGGAAAAGAAGGACGCATTTGCAGGCCGTATTTTGAAGGAGCCTTCGAAGGACCTACGAATTGGGACAGCCTTCGTCGCGCCGCGGTGACGCAATCCGCTATACCTTCCACTGTAAACGAGTCTCGGAGCGTCCTTTGAAGGCTGCGTCGGCCGCGTACTTCAAAGGACACGGCCTTCAAAGGACGCAGCCCTTGAATTGGGACACAGCTAGCATTTTTCAACTAAACATCGAAATAAATCTAATTAATAAACTAATTCAACCATATAAACTAAATTACTGATCTAATTATTGATCTAAAGCCCACACTGTCACCGTATGGAAATTGAAATGAACTGATGACATCAAATGGCTATACAGCTTAATAAAATGATGCTGCATTATTTTCCTGTTTAACACTGTAAAGCTGCTTTGAAACAATCTACATTGTTAAAAGCGCTATATAAATAAAGTTGACTTGACAGTAAAAAAAAAATCGAAATGTTTTTTACTTAAAGCAAGCTAAATTATCTGCCAAAAAAAAGAAACAAGATTTCAATCAGAAATGTTTTTGAAAGAAGAGCTAAAACATCAGTAATATTGTGACACTGAACATTGGCTCACTCATTTCAATGGCAAATATTTTCTGAATCATTTGTAAACCATCAAATATACAAAATACTCAAAGATCATTTCCAGCTTCAGTCATAAACACGTGAAATGCAGGAGCCATCGCTAAGGCTATTGTCTGCTATATTGGTATCAAATATACTAATATATTTATTATACCAGTCTATTATATTAAATCAAATATATTAAAAACATTGATTCAAATTAAGATACAATTTATACAAAATTAAATTCACTGTAAAAAAGGCAATTAATACTCAAATATCATTTCCATCTTCAGTTCATTTATGAGACGCGTGCGCTAAGGCTATTGTCTGTTATATTGACTTCTTATGAAATAAGAAGCAACTATATTAAAAACATTGATTAAAATTAAGATAAAATTTATACAAAACGAAAACAGGCCAAATAAATCTTGTCTAAACAGTCTTTTTGCGTTTCATATTCAGAGATGCAAACAGAATAAACGTGGCTTATTTGAGTCTCTTTGGCACTGATAAGAAAAAAAGCGAGCCGACACTTAGCCCACCAGAGCCGTGTGGAGGACGGTTATAATGGATGGATGGGCTTTTCTGGGCTGCCATTCACTGCCATTATAAAGCTTGGAAGAGCCAGGTAATTTATTAATATAACTCGGATTGTGTTCGTCTGAAAGAAGAAAATCATACACACCTAGGATGAGTTGAGGGGAAGTAAATCATGGGGTCATTTTTATTTTTGGGTGAACTAACCCTTTAGTAAGTAAAATAAATAATTTTTAATCATTGGTCAAATATTAATGGATTGTATTTGTTTAATTTATGAATTGATATGTTCTCTGCAAGAATGTCTTTGTTACTCTCTGTCTCTGTCTGGAACAGTGTTAGCCACATCTCTGTCCACATGCTGACCGGCCCACTGGCCCAACACCAGATCCCTGTCCACATGCTGACCGGCCCACTGGCCCAACACCAGATCCCTGTCCACATGCTGACCGGCCCACTGGCCCAACACCAGATCCCTGTCCACATGCTGACCGGCCCACTGGCCCAACACCAGATCCCTGTCCACATGCTGACCGGCCCACTGGCCCAACACCACATCCCTGTCCACATGCTGACCGGCCCACTGGCCCAACACCACATCCCTGTCCACATGCTGACCGGCCCACTGGCCCAACACCAGATCCCTGTCCACATGCTGACCGGCCCATTGGCCCTACATCAGATCCCTGTCCACATGCTGACCGGCCCACTGGCCCAACACTAGATCCCTGTCCACATGCTGACCGGCCCACTGGCCCAACACCACATCCCTGTCCACATGCTGACCGGCCCACTGGCCCAACACCACATCCCTGTCCACATGCTGACCGGCCCACTGGCCCAACACCAGAAGCTTTGCTCTGCAGAGCAGTCATAGGCACAGAATATAGTGTTCATAGTCAAGACACCTTTATTTCTACATTACAGATTCATTCAAGACAGCTTCATGATCATAAACAGGACAATAGCAAAAGACCGCAGGAGATTAAAAGTTTGAAGTTAAATGGAAAGGCCAAATTACAGAAGAAATATAAGAATAAGAGAACTTATTTAGGTTCTTATAATACTATTATCAGTATTTGCTTTGCATGCTGGGAAGATGGTCGCATGAACGTTTTTGTCCTCTCCTGATCAGTATAAATCCTCAAATAATGCTATATCTAGGTGTTTATATGGCCTAAATAAGTAATTCATTGACTATTTAAGATTGACTTTTTGGGAATTTTGAACTGTTTGGAGTTAGGGTTAGGGTCATGGCTGATAATGCGCGTCAACGCAATAAGATGGACGCCGACGGTGAACAGTCCTCTTTACTGAATGAATTGCGTGCACTAAATGTTAAAATGGACAATATGCAGACCAAAATGGACAGCATGCAAGTCAAAATTGAAACACAGATGGATGTGAAAATAAACACACTCTGCGGAAGTTTGGAGAAATGACTTTCTGATGGACAAGCCGCGTTTAAAAGTGAGCTGGAGAAGGTGGTCAACGAAATGCGCAACAGCTTGGATTTGGAAGTTAGTATTTTAAGTTCCAGAATGGAAAGCATTGAAATAAAAATGAATACAATACAAGGCAAGCCCATTGATCCAGACGTCTCATTGGTTATTGTCGGGCTGCCGCAAGTAGAAGGAGAAGATGTGGAGGCCAAAGTTAAGGAGTTGTTGCGTGAGGGTCTGCGCTGTGACCCGGGGCGTGTAAGGCCGAGAAGTCGACAACCAGGGCTGGTGAAAGCTGTAAACTGATAGCTGATAACTGTAAACTTAGAGCGCATCTTCTCCTTTCGCTGGAGCCAGATATAATCTCTTTAAATGAGGCTCATCTATATCATTTTGTACCTGAGCTTGATGGCTTTACCTGGCTTGGGCTCAACCGCGCTGTGCACAAAAGAGCTGTTAAAGGCTCTGGTGGTGCGGGTGTTTTTGCTAAAAACACTACTTTGGATAATTTCTCAATGAGAACTGACAAGACTTAAGAGGGAATACTGTGTTTAGCTTTGAGCATGTGGTGTCACAATATTGGTTTATAGTAATCTCTTGTTATTTGTCCCCTGAATCCTCGACATGGGGTCGTAATGTGGATCTTTTCTTTGCTCATTTACTTTCATTAATATATGCGGCTGAGGCTGACTCTGCTTACATGTGTGGGGATTTAAATAGTCGCAGCTCAAAGATTATGTTGAGGAGGATGATATTCCCTCCAGGGTGCTGTTGGATATAAGCTCAAACAAACATGGGGAAACGTTTATTGAATTTCTTAAAGATTCTAAATGTTGTGTTTTGAATGGAAGAGTAACCCCAGAAATGTTCATTTTACTTCTATATCTGTCAGAGGTAAAGCTGTGGTTGATTATATTGTGACGTCACATGTAGATTTAAATACCTGTGTAGAATTGAAAGTTTTCACTCCTTTGGGTCTAGTAGGAAAAATGAGCAGCAGGCGATAAACCTGATAGATCATAGAAGAAGACTCCCTGATCATTCTGTGCTATATTTACGTTTTAAAATACAAGAGGGGGGGCGCCACTGAGCGATGACGGAGTAAGACGCGTTTTTAAGAGCTCCCATAGCCAAATCCGCTAAAAAATACTTTCAAGGGCCAACAACTATGTAAGTTCTATGCTTTCAGAACGCATTTACTTTTAAAACAATAAGACTTCAAGTTCGACTGGATATCTCAACATGAGCAAACAAAAACCCAAGAAACCGAAATCGACTCAACTAGGCCTCGACCAACCACCGACCTTGCCTGGCACGCAGCCCAATGAGTCCAGCGGTGATGAGGAGGACCCTCCTAATCGAGCTCTACTAGCTGCCATCACAGCACTCAGAGGTGAAATGACTAAGATAAAAGATGACATCTGTGAGAATTTGGAAAAACGCATTGAGCGTGTGTATAACGATTTGAGAGCGGAGATTGTTACGACTAACAACATCGCCCAAGTGTCTATTACTAATCTTGAAGCAAAATCCCAGACGCTACAAGCTAAAGTCACGGACATAGAAGAGGCCACCAATGCACACTCTGATAGCATTAGCCAACTTGAGCAACAAGTGGCTAATCTCAGTGCCGAAGTTGTCAGTCTTAAACAAAAGAATGAAGATTTGGAAGGAAGATCCCGTAGAAACAACATCAGAATTACAGGTGTACGAGAGGGCTCAGAAGCGACGAAACCGAGGGACTTTATTGCCAACTTGCTGAAAGATGTACTCTCGTTGGACGAAGCCCCGCTTATTGACAGAGCCCACAGGATCCTTCGCCAGCGTCCGAGGCCCTCTGAGCCACCGCACCCATTCGTAATACGCCTCCATTACTATCACGTCCTGGAAGACATCCTCCGCAAAGCTGCCGCTATGAGAAACCTTCAATATCAAGGTAAACCCATAAGCATCTTCCCCGACTACCCTCCATCAGTGGCAAAGCGAAGGGCACAGTTCAACAGAGCCAGACAACTATTGCGCAATCAACCCGGCGTCAGATATGGCTTACTTTACCCAGCGAGACTCCTAGTGACCCACAACGGCTCCCAGTCATCCTTTACAGACCCGCTAAAGGTATGCTACGCGTATCACAACACCATCAGGATCAACTGGAAGAAGTTAAAAGACTGATAATACACCAGACTGATAATACACCAGGTGTATTATCAGTTAAAAGACTGATAATACACCAGATATCCTACTTCGACAGGGATCCTTACAAAATGTGGTAAGATAACATGACAAGAAATGCAAGTGGAGAGAGACTTTTATATCAGACTTTTACTGTCAATATGCTACAAAGGTTTACTCAAGTTAATATCCCTATTTCTTTTATGAAGTGCTTCTCCACCGTTTCTTAAGCGTTGCTCTGGAGGTATCCAATAAGATGTATAATAATTTACTCTCAAGCTTACAAACTGTTCACAATGTATGATTACCATACAGGTTTTACTTATTTTTTCTTTTTCTTTTTATTTATTTATTTTTATTCTTATTTTTAAATTGAACCTACAAATATTTTGTTCTGTGTTACAAATGGCCATGACTTCATATTTTGGCTTGAGGGGCTTTCCCCAAAAGGAGTAACAGTGTTAGTAAGTTAGGTTACTCATATAGGGAAGTTGTTGTTTTTTATTTTTTTTTTTATTTTTTTTAGCTTTTTCCCACGAACGATTTTCCTGCGGCTACATTAGATTAGCCTAAGGTATTTAAGTTTATGTTGTTCACTTATTTGTTGTTCACTGTGTTTATGCTCTTGTGCAGCAATAGAAGCAAGTTTCATTCAATATAATTCATATAGATACTTGATTTCCCATCTCATTCATATGCCAACTTTCCTTCTTATTACATGACAAACGCATTGAATGTTAAAAAGGGACTGACATTTACAAGCTGGAATATACGTGGCGCAAACAACCCGGTGAAGAGAGGTAAAGTTTTGAATCACTTAAAATCATTACACTCAGACATAACCTTTTTGCAAGAGACACATCTAAAAAACAACTGCCATAAAAGATTGAAAGCTAAATGGGTAAAAGAGATATATCACACGTCCTTCTCCACAAAAGCAAGAGGCGCAGCCATTATAATAAAGAAAGGCATACCCTTTATTCATAATTCCACTATAGCAGATAAAGATGGTCGTTATATCATTGTCTCGGGAGAGATATACAACACATCTCTAACCCTCGTCAATGTATATGCTCCTAATATGGATAACCCTAAATTTTTTAAGAAAGTCTTCAGTTTACTTCCCAATCTATCGCAGACTATGTTAATAATAGGAGGAGATTTTAACACACCTTTAGACCCATTTCTTGATCGATCAACATCTCGTAAAATTCCCAAAAATAATTCAAGTGTTCTTATAAATTCATTCCTTAAAAGTATGAACTTAATAGATTTATGGCGTTTCACCAACCCGTCTGGCAGAGATAATTCCTTCTTTTCGGCAGCTCATAATTCTTATAGTAGAATTGATTATTTCCTAATTGACGCTCGACTAGTTCCATTCACATCTAATGTGAAATATCACACCATATCAATTTCAGACCACTGCCCACTAACATTCAATTTATATTTGGAAGGTATGGACCCACCCAGTAGATCTTGGAGATTAAACCCTTATTTACTGACAAACAAGGAGTTTTGTAAATTCATTGAAGCTCAAATAAAACTATATTTTGAAACGAATGATACCCCAGAAGTCACATCATGCACTTTATGGGAGGCTTTCAAAGCCTATTTGAGAGGATGTGTAATCTCATATGAAGCTGCCAAAAAGAAAAAAGAAGTAACTCAGTGTAAACATCTTGAAGAACAGATACAACAATTAGACCGACAGAATGCTTTAAACCCCACTCCCGACTTGCATAGAGAAATAACTAATCTGAAATATCAACTCAATCAGCTTCTCTCTGGGAAAATTTCATCAGCTTTTTTATTCATTAAACAAAAACATTTTGAATTTGGAGAAAAACCTCACAAACTACTAGCTCATCAACTAAAAAAAATAGAAACCGATCGAGCTATCCACAAGATTAGAGATGACAGGGGACATATACTACTTAAGCCAAAGGAGATAAATATGCGTTTCTTAGAGTTTTACTCTGACTTATACACTTCAAAATGTAATAGTGATCCCAATATTATGAATACATTTCTAAACGAATGTAACTTATCAAGAATCTCATATGAAGACTCGGAAATCCTTAATACAGATATTCAAGCTACAGAAATACAAAAGGCAATAGCCTCCCTTAAAAGTGGGAAATCACCTGGCCCTGATGGTGTGCCGGTCGAACTTTATAAAAAATTTAGCAATATTTTTACACCATTTCTCCATAGAATGTACAACCAAGCCCAACTAGACGGCACCCTCCCACCAACATTAACTCAGGCTACAATCACTGTTATTCATAAAAAAGGTAAAGATGAGCTAAATGTTAGCTCATATCGTCCAATTTCTCTATTAAACATAGATTATAAAATATATGCAAAAATCCTGGCAAATAGACTAACTCCTTTAATGAATACAATAGTTCACAACGATCAAACTGGCTTTATATCAAACAGATCCTCAACGTCTAATTTACGACGCCTATTTGATATCTTATACACTGATAGGAAAATTCACAACGATCTAGCCATATTAACT
The DNA here is from genome assembly GCA_033150135.1 of Gobio occitaniae. Lineage (NCBI taxonomy): Eukaryota > Metazoa > Chordata > Actinopteri > Cypriniformes > Gobionidae > Gobio > Gobio occitaniae. The sequence goes on from JARQWZ010003453.1 coordinate 62,776, forward strand.
CTAGACGCTGAGAAGGCGTTTGATCAGATAGAGTGGGAATATCTGTTCGAAGTGCTTAAACGACTTAATTTAGGTGAGAGGTTCATTAAATGGATAAGACTTTTATATACAAATCCTAAAGCACAAATTCATACAAATCGCAATTTATCTTCCTCATTTCATCTGTTCAGAGGAACACGGCAAGGATGCCCCCCGTCAGCACTAATTTTCGCTCTTGCGATTGAACCACTTGCACAAAGTATCCGCTTAGACCCCCAAATATATGGTTATCAGACAAAGTCCACAACAAATAAAATTTCGCTATATGCAGACGATATTTTGTTATACTGTATGTGACAAAACCTCTCCTCTCTATACCATCCATTCTTGAAAAAATTGAAGTGTTTGGGAAATTTTCAGGATATCGGATAAATTGGACAAAGAGTTTACTAATGCCAGTTCATGACATTCCTCAAACAACGTTGGCAAGGTTCCCCTTTAAGGTTACCACTGATACATTTTCATATTTGGGTATAGAGGTTACAAAGAAACTTTCCTCTCTCATGCAATCTAATTTTCCACCTTTATTAGAAAAACTTAAAAATAAAATTTGGAAAACCTTGCCAATATCACTACTTGGGAGGATAAATGCCATCAAGATGATCTTTTTACCACAAATACTATACTTGTTTCAAAATATTCCTGTTTTCTTAACAAAATCCTTTTTCAAGAGAATTGATTCAATTATTCAACCCTTTCTATGGGATTTTAAAACTCCAAGAATTAACAAAAAACATTTAACCAAATCTAAAACGAACGGAGGTCTATCCCTCCCAAATTTTATGATGTATTATTGGGCGTGTGCTTTTAAAAATATTAACTCCTTCAACACCACTTCTAACACACTCCCCACTTGGTTAGCTATTGAAGTGGAAGACTGTGATCCATATTTACCTGCAGCCCTAGTACTTTCACCATTGCCACTTGACAAAGCAAAAGACGTTCAAAATCCGATCATACATAATTTGTTTCGTATATGGAAACAAATTAAATCACACTTTACCCACAAAACGTTACCTCTTTCTTTACCAATTGCTAAAAATCCATCCTTTGCCCCTTCTAATTTAGATCTGACGTTTTCTAATTGCAGGAAATTAGGATTATGTTGTATCCGTGACCTGTATCCTGAGGGTAAATTTGCTTCCTTTGCACAACTACAAGCAAAGTTCAAACTACATAACAATAATTTCTTTAGATATCTACAGGTTAGAGATTACATCCGAAAACTCATGCCAGATTTCAAGACACAACCACAATCTATGCTGGATGAATGTTTCATTATACCCCCATGTAAAGATAAATTTATCTCTAATATATATATATAACAAATTACAAACAATGTCTTCCCCTTCGTCCAATAAATATAAAGATAGTTGGGAGAAGGACATGGGTACCCATATTCCTGATGACATCTGGGAAGAATCTCTGGAATATATACACTCCTGCTCCAATAATACGAGACATCGTCTTATACAGTTCAAAATTATACATAGGCTTCACTTTTCAAAAGTAAAGATCCACAACATTTTTCCAAACGCTTTATCGAATTGTGATAAATGTCAGTCCCTTAATGCAACACTTTTTCATGCTTTTTTTTCTTGCCCGAAGGTCGCCAGCTATTGGTCTGATGTATTTAATGTACTGTCAAGAATTTTTAAGACTACATTGTCACCTGAACCATTGTTGATTATTCTTGGCACATCAGAGTTATTTAGAGAATTTACTTCAGCCCAGCAGCGGTTCATTTCCTACTCTCTTATTACTGCAAAAAAGTTACTTCTGATGTCATGGAAAGGACCAGCGATACCTACTGACAAAATGTGGCTTCGAGATCTGTCCAATACTTTACATTTAGAAAGAATTAGATATCTGTTGAAGGACAATCTCTCAGGTTTTTATAATATTTGGCAACCCTTCATAGACTTCTTACAATCAGTATCTGTAAAAACACTCATTTTCCTTAATTTTATTTATATAAACTCTTATTGTACTTCTCGCTACAAAATTGTATTCTACTTTGTGCTGTTTGTCCCTTTTTTTTTTTTTTTCTGTTCCGTTTTGTTTTGTCATTTATACAAAAATATTTGAGCCTCTTTTATATTGTTGATTGAAAATGTATAATATATTCTCAATAAAAGGTCTGCTATAAAGCTCTGATTGATATTGCAGACCAATTAGAGAATGGGGAAAAAACAGAGGAAGATGGGAATCATTGCTATGAAGGGCTTTGTACCCAGCTAACAAAAAGTTGTTGTCAGAACGTTTTGTTAACATTCCCTTTAAGTTATGAAAACATTATTTGGGAATGTTTTGTACACATTGAAAACGTCCAGTTTTTTTTAATGTATTAAGAACGTTTTTTGTGGGGTCTCTGCGAACGTTACAGGAACAACCCATTCAAGCATTGTGAAAACATTACGAAAACGTTATTACGGAATGTTCTTTAAATGTTTAAAATGTCCAGGATATCCAGGGTTGCCAACTTTTAAATTCAGGTTGGAGTGAGAGTTGGGGGGGGGGGGGTGCACAAATACCGTTTTCGAACGTATATAGCCTACTGTGCATTATATTTGCTTGCATTCATTACAAATCACTATTAACATTTTAAAATTTCACAAATAAGTATAAGCAGTTATGATCTGCAATACTTTTTTGAGCAACTAGACTACATGTATATTTATTAAAGAGCCATACATTTTTTTCCAGCCACAAAATGACTCTAATTTTCCTCTTTCCATTGGAATTCTCTATTTTAACCTTAATTACTACACTAATTGTAATATAAATATTACAAATATTAGAAGAAAAATATTTTAAGTGGTCCTTAATGGGCCATAATTATTGCACAATCAATAAATATTATTGAGCTAAAATATAGGTATTTAATTTAAAAATAGTTAAGGTGTATGGTCACATTTGACCACCAATGAGTGTGAATGTGAGCAATAAGTAAGAAATACCTGAGGGCTAAATACAAGAAAAACATGAACATTAATCTAACAATGTTGCATCTCCATGATACTGTAAATGACATAATGATCAATGCACACTATTCTGTACTGTTTACCAAATATTTCTGCAAACTCCTGTATAGTGAAGCTGTTGTGTATTCGCTTAAGCCATTGAAATGTATTGACACAGCGCTAGAAGAGTTGAGCGCTCCATGAGCCATGAGCCATGAGCCATGTGACTGCGTGCGAGGTCACAAGGGCTGATTAGGACAGTGGACCTCGAGGACCAGAGATAAAGAACCCAGAACACACAGTCATGGACTATTTGCACTGAGCCTCGTGACATCCCGTAAAACCTGCTTTCAGAACAGAAAGGCCTCCTGTAGGAAAGTGTTACCTGGTTGAGCAGCTCCTTCAGTAACAGACGGTTCCATCCTCAGTGTCTGAGGGAGCGATACAGAAGCTCTTTTCTCCTGCTGCTGTTAGACTGGACAATAAAAGCTGCTCCTGGAGAACAATTAACCAAAATACACACACACCTATTACTGTTAAAGGGTGTAATAGTTACTGTTTTTACTTTTTTACGATTTAATAATACTACCTGTGTGCAATATCACCTGCAATACGTGCTTTCCCTCATCTGTATTCATACATTGTGTTGTGTAGATATTTGTATATTATAGTATGTCTTATTCGTCTATTTTTTATATATTTGTATTTATTTTTATTATTTGTTATCTTTTTTATTTATTTTTTTATGCTGCTGTAACAAAGAAATTTCCCCACTGTGGGACGAATAAAGGTTTATCTCATCTTATCTTTTCTTAAAGACATTGAGGGACCAGACTCCATGTTTCAATGAGCCATGTGTGTAAAGTTTAACCCTCAACAAATAGTGAGCAACAAATCAGCAGACAGTCAGCAAACACACAACACACACAGCCATTCAGTTGCAAGGGAAACACCGAATAGTTCAGACTTTCACAGTAGCATTTTGGGCTATCAAGAGCTCAGTCTTTGGAGAAGTGAGTGTGAGATGAAGCGGGACTCAAGTGCAATGAAGTGAAATGAGCAATAGATGGAGAGGATGTTGTTTGCTAAATGAAGACAGTTAATCCGTTTGGTCTAGGTCTGGTTTTATAGTTAGGGTATAGTTATAGTTGCTTGCATGATAAACCCCCTCAACATTTGACCAAAAAAAGTGCATCCATCCATTATAAAAGTGCTCTACAGGGCTCCAGGGGTTAATAAAGGCTGTCTGAAGCTATACACGATGGGTTTGTGTAAGAAAAATATTCATATTTAATATATTATAAAGTAAGATGCTTACAGTGGACCACCTTCTGTATTCAACTCACACAGAAAGTGTGACACTTGTCTCAGTTTAAAACGCTATCGTTACGTTCGGCATCATCGTCGCGCCAGTTATGCTTTCTTCAGAAGTCGAATACGGAAGGCAGTCCAGCAGAAGCTATACAATTTACTTTATAACGTGTTAAATATGGACATTTTTCTTACACAAACCCATTGATTCACTTCAGAAGGCCTTTATTAACCCCAGGAGTCTGAGCTGTTTCGGGCCTTTAGAAGTTTTGACATGCTCTGACATTTGTGCTTTTTCAGTTGCTTATAAACACATTAATGGCAGAAGTGTCATTACACTGTATTCAGCACAAACTGGCTACCATAACATGTGAGCAACATGTATGTACATGAATAATAATGTGATCTCTCCTGAGAAACAAAAGACCTGCATAATAATGATCTGCATAATAAATGAGCTGCATAATAAATGAGCTGCATAATAAATGAGCTTCAGGTAGGCCTACTAGATTTGGGTTTACTGGATAAGTACAGTAACAGTAAAAAAAAAAAATCTAAATGTTTTTTACTTAAAGCAAGCTAAATTATCTGCCAAAAAAAGCAACAAGATTTCAATCAGAAATGTTTTTGAAAGAAGAGCTAAAACATCAGTAATATTGTGACACTGAACATTGGCTCACTCATTTCAATGGCAAATATTTTCTGAATAATTTGTAAACCATCAAATACACAAAATACTCAAATATCATTTCCAGCTTCAATCAGAAACACGTGAAATGCAGGAGCCAGCGCTAAGGCTATTGTCTGCTAAATTGGTATCAAATCTACTAATATATTTATTATACCAGTCTATTATATGATATCAAATATATTAAAAACATTGATTCAAATTAAGATACAATTTATACAAAATTAAATTCACTGTAAAAAAGGTTTCCATCTTCAGTTCATTTATGAGACGCGTGCGCTAAGGCTATTGTCTGTTATATTGACTTCTTATGAAATAAGAAGCAACTATATTAAAAACATTGATTAAAATTAAGATAAAATTTATACAAAACGAAAACAGGCCAAATAAATCTTGTCTAAACAGTCTTTTTGCGTTTCATATTCACAGATGCAAACAGAATAAACGTGGCTTATTTGAGTCTCTTGGCACTGATAAGAAAAAAAGTGAGCCGACTCAAGGGGGTTAGCCCACCAGAGCCGTGTGGAGGACGGTTATAATGGATGGATGGGCTTTTCTGGGCTGCCATTCACTGCCATTATAAAGCTTGGAAGAGCCATGTCATTTATTAAATAACTCGGATTGTGTTCGTCTGAAAGAAGAAAATCATACACACCTAGGATGAGTTGAGGGGAAGTAAATCATGGGGTCATTTTCATTTTTGGGTGAACTAACCCTTTAGTAAGTAAAATAAATAATTTTTAATCATTGGTCAAATATTAATGGATTGTATTTGTTTAATTTATGAATTGATATGTTCTCTGCAAGAATGTCTTTGTTACTCTCTGTCTCTGTCTGGAACAGTGTTAGCCACATCTCTGTCCACATGCTGACCGGCCCACTGGCCCAACACCAGATCCCTCTCCACATGCTGACCGGCCCACTGGCCCAACACCAGATCCCTGTCCACATGCTGACCGGCCCACTGGCCCAACACCAGATCCCTGTCCACATGCTGACCGGCCCACTGGCCCAACACCAGATCCCTGTCCACATGCTGACCGGCCCACTGGCCCAACACCAGATCCCTGTCCACATGCTGACCGGCCCACTGGCCCAACACCAGATCCCTGTCCACATGCTGACCGGCCCACTGGCCCTACACCAGATCCCTGTCCACATGCTGACCGGCCCACTGGCCCAACACTAGATCCCTGTCCACATGCTGACCGGCCCACTGGCCCAACACCACATCCCTGTCCACATGCTGACCGGCCCACTGGCCCAACACCACATCCCTGTCCACATGCTGACCGGCCCACTGGCCCAACACCAGAAGCTTTGCTCTGCAGAGCAGTCATAGGCACAGAATATAGTGTTCATAGTCAAGACACCTTTATTTCTACATTACAGATTCATTCAAGACAGCTTCATGATCATAAACAGGACAATAGCAAAAGACCGCAGGAGATTAAAAGTTTGAAGTTAAATGGAAAGGCCAAATTACAGAAGAAATATAAGAATAAGAGAACTTATTTAGGTTCTTATAATACTATTATCAGTATTTGCTTTGCATGCTGGGAAGATGGTCGCATGAACGTTTTTGTCCTCTCCTGATCAGTATAAATCCTCAAATAATGCTATATCTAGGTGTTTATATGGCCTAAATAAGTAATTCATTGACTATTTAAGATTGACTTTTTGGGAATTTTGAACTGTTTGGAGTTAGGGTTAGGGTCATGGCTGATAATGCGCGTCAACGCAATAAGATGGACGCCGACGGTGAACAGTCCTCTTTACTGAATGAATTGCGTGCACTAAATGTTAAAATGGACAATATGCAGACCAAAATGGACAGCATGCAAGTCAAAATTGAAACACAGATGGATGTGAAAATAAACACACTCTGCGGAAGTTTGGAGAAATGACTTTCTGATGGACAAGCCGCGTTTAAAAGTGAGCTGGAGAAGGTGGTCAACGAAATGCGCAACAGCTTGGATTTGGAAGTTAGTATTTTAAGTTCCAGAATGGAAAGCATTGAAATAAAAATGAATACAATACAAGGCAAGCCCATTGATCCAGACGTCTCATTGGTTATTGTCGGGCTGCCGCAAGTAGAAGGAGAAGATGTGGAGGCCAAAGTTAAGGAGTTGTTGCGTGAGGGTCTGCGCTGTGACCCGGGGCGTGTAAGGCCGAGAAGTCGACAACCAGGGCTGGTGAAAGCTGTAAACTGATAGCTGATAACTGTAAACTTAGAGCGCATCTTCTCCTTTCGCTGGAGCCAGATATAATCTCTTTAAATGAGGCTCATCTATATCATTTTGTACCTGAGCTTGATGGCTTTACCTGGCTTGGGCTCAACCGCGCTGTGCACAAAAGAGCTGTTAAAGGCTCTGGTGGTGCGGGTGTTTTTGCTAAAAACACTACTTTGGATAATTTCTCAATGAGAACTGACAAGACTTAAGAGGGAATACTGTGTTTAGCTTTGAGCATGTGGTGTCACAATATTGGTTTATAGTAATCTCTTGTTATTTGTCCCCTGAATCCTCGACATGGGGTCGTAATGTGGATCTTTTCTTTGCTCATTTACTTTCATTAATATATGCGGCTGAGGCTGACTCTGCTTACATGTGTGGGGATTTAAATAGTCGCAGCTCAAAGATTATGTTGAGGAGGATGATATTCCCTCCAGGGTGCTGTTGGATATAAGCTCAAACAAACATGGGGAAACGTTTATTGAATTTCTTAAAGATTCTAAATGTTGTGTTTTGAATGGAAGAGTAACCCCAGAAATGTTCATTTTACTTCTATATCTGTCAGAGGTAAAGCTGTGGTTGATTATATTGTGACGTCACATGTAGATTTAAATACCTGTGTAGAATTGAAAGTTTTCACTCCTTTGGGTCTAGTAGGAAAAATGAGCAGCAGGCGATAAACCTGATAGATCATAGAAGAAGACTCCCTGATCATTCTGTGCTATATTTACGTTTTAAAATACAAGAGGGGGGGCGCCACTGAGCGATGACGGAGTAAGACGCGTTTTTAAGAGCTCCCATAGCCAAATCCGCTAAAAAATACTTTCAAGGGCCAACAACTATGTAAGTTCTATGCTTTCAGAACGCATTTACTTTTAAAACAATAAGACTTCAAGTTCGACTGGATATCTCAACATGAGCAAACAAAAACCCAAGAAACCGAAATCGACTCAACTAGGCCTCGACCAACCACCGACCTTGCCTGGCACGCAGCCCAATGAGTCCAGCGGTGATGAGGAGGACCCTCCTAATCGAGCTCTACTAGCTGCCATCACAGCACTCAGAGGTGAAATGACTAAGATAAAAGATGACATCTGTGAGAATTTGGAAAAACGCATTGAGCGTGTGTATAACGATTTGAGAGCGGAGATTGTTACGACTAACAACATCGCCCAAGTGTCTATTACTAATCTTGAAGCAAAATCCCAGACGCTACAAGCTAAAGTCACGGACATAGAAGAGGCCACCAATGCACACTCTGATAGCATTAGCCAACTTGAGCAACAAGTGGCTAATCTCAGTGCCGAAGTTGTCAGTCTTAAACAAAAGAATGAAGATTTGGAAGGAAGATCCCGTAGAAACAACATCAGAATTACAGGTGTACGAGAGGGCTCAGAAGCGACGAAACCGAGGGACTTTATTGCCAACTTGCTGAAAGATGTACTCTCGTTGGACGAAGCCCCGCTTATTGACAGAGCCCACAGGATCCTTCGCCAGCGTCCGAGGCCCTCTGAGCCACCGCACCCATTCGTAATACGCCTCCATTACTATCACGTCCTGGAAGACATCCTCCGCAAAGCTGCCGCTATGAGAAACCTTCAATATCAAGGTAAACCCATAAGCATCTTCCCCGACTACCCTCCATCAGTGGCAAAGCGAAGGGCACAGTTCAACAGAGCCAGACAACTATTGCGCAATCAACCCGGCGTCAGATATGGCTTACTTTACCCAGCGAGACTCCTAGTGACCCACAACGGCTCCCAGTCATCCTTTACAGACCCGCTAAAGGTATGCTACGCGTATCACAACACCATCAGGATCAACTGGAAGAAGTTAAAAGACTGATAATACACCAGACTGATAATACACCAGGTGTATTATCAGTTAAAAGACTGATAATACACCAGATATCCTACTTCGACAGGGATCCTTACAAAATGTGGTAAGATAACATGACAAGAAATGCAAGTGGAGAGAGACTTTTATATCAGACTTTTACTGTCAATATGCTACAAAGGTTTACTCAAGTTAATATCCCTATTTCTTTTATGAAGTGCTTCTCCACCGTTTCTTAAGCGTTGCTCTGGAGGTATCCAATAAGATGTATAATAATTTACTCTCAAGCTTACAAACTGTTCACAATGTATGATTACCATACAGGTTTTACTTATTTTTTCTTTTTCTTTTTATTTATTTATTTTTATTCTTATTTTTAAATTGAACCTACAAATATTTTGTTCTGTGTTACAAATGGCCATGACTTCATATTTTGGCTTGAGGGGCTTTCCCCAAAAGGAGTAACAGTGTTAGTAAGTTAGGTTACTCATATAGGGAAGTTGTTGTTTTTTTTTTTAATTTTTTTTTTTTTAGCTTTTTCCCACGAACGATTTTCCTGCGGCTACATTAGATTAGCCTAAGGTATTTAAGTTTATGTTGTTCACTTATTTGTTGTTCACTGTGTTTATGCTCTTGTGCAGCAATAGAAGCAAGTTTCATTCAATATAATTCATATAGATACTTGATTTCCCATCTCATTCATATGCCAACTTTCCTTCTTATTACATGACAAACGCATTGAATGTTAAAAAGGGACTGACATTTACAAGCTGGAATATACGTGGCGCAAACAACCCGGTGAAGAGAGGTAAAGTTTTGAATCACTTAAAATCATTACACTCAGACATAACCTTTTTGCAAGAGACACATCTAAAAAACAACTGCCATAAAAGATTGAAAGCTAAATGGGTAAAAGAGATATATCACACGTCCTTCTCCACAAAAGCAAGAGGCGCAGCCATTATAATAAAGAAAGGCATACCCTTTATTCATAATTCCACTATAGCAGATAAAGATGGTCGTTATATCATTGTCTCGGGAGAGATATACAACACATCTCTAACCCTCGTCAATGTATATGCTCCTAATATGGATAACCCTGCATTTTTTAAGAAAGTCTTCAGTTTACTTCCCAATCTATCGCAGACTATGTTAATAATAGGAGGAGATTTTAACACACCTTTAGACCCATTTCTTGATCGATCAACATCTCGTAAAATTCCCAAAAATAATTCAAGTGTTCTTATAAATTCATTCCTTAAAAGTATGAACTTAATAGATTTATGGCGTTTCACCAACCCGTCTGGCAGAGATAATTCCTTCTTTTCGGCAGCTCATAATTCTTATAGTAGAATTGATTATTTCCTAATTGACGCTCGACTAGTTCCATTCACATCTAATGTGAAATATCACACCATATCAATTTCAGACCACTGCCCACTAACATTCAATTTATATTTGGAAGGTATGGACCCACCCAGTAGATCTTGGAGATTAAACCCTTATTTACTGACAAACAAGGAGTTTTGTAAATTCATTGAAGCTCAAATAAAACTATATTTTGAAACGAATGATACCCCAGAAGTCACATCATGCACTTTATGGGAGGCTTTCAAAGCCTATTTGAGAGGATGTGTAATCTCATATGAAGCTGCCAAAAAGAAAAAAGAAGTAACTCAGTGTAAACATCTTGAAGAACAGATACAACAATTAGACCGACAGAATGCTTTAAACCCCACTCCCGACTTGCATAGAGAAATAACTAATCTGAAATATCAACTCAATCAGCTTCTCTCTGGGAAAATTTCATCAGCTTTTTTATTCATTAAACAAAAACATTTTGAATTTGGAGAAAAACCTCACAAACTACTAGCTCATCAACTAAAAAAAATAGAAACCGATCGAGCTATCCACAAGATTAGAGATGACAGGGGACATATACTACTTAAGCCAAAGGAGATAAATATGCGTTTCTTAGAGTTTTACTCTGACTTATACACTTCAAAATGTAATAGTGATCCCAATATTATGAATACATTTCTAAACGAATGTAACTTATCAAGAATCTCATATGAAGACTCGGAAATCCTTAATACAGATATTCAAGCTACAGAAATACAAAAGGCAATAGCCTCCCTTAAAAGTGGGAAATCACCTGGCCCTGATGGTGTGCCGGTCGAACTTTATAAAAAATTTAGCAATATTTTTACACCATTTCTCCATAGAATGTACAACCAAGCCCAACTAGACGGCACCCTCCCACCAACATTAACTCAGGCTACAATCACTGTTATTCATAAAAAAGGTAAAGATGAGCTAAATGTTAGCTCATATCGTCCAATTTCTCTATTAAACATAGATTATAAAATATATGCAAAAATCCTGGCAAATAGACTAACTCCTTTAATGAATACAATAGTTCACAACGATCAAACTGGCTTTATATCAAACAGATCCTCAACGTCTAATTTACGACGCCTGTTTGATATCTTATACACTGATAGGAAAATTCACAACGATCTAGCCATATTAACTCTAGACGCTGAGAAGGCGTTTGATCAGATAGAGTGGGAATATCTGTTCGAAGTGCTTAAACGACTTAATTTAGGTGAGAGGTTCATTAAATGGATAAGACTTTTATATACAAATCCTAAAGCACAAATTCATACAAATCGCAATTTATCTTCCTCATTTCATCTGTTCAGAGGAACACGGCAAGGATGCCCCCCGTCAGCACTAATTTTCGCTCTTGCGATTGAACCACTTGCACAAAGTATCCGCTTAGACCCCCAAATATATGGTTATCAGACAAAGTCCACAACAAATAAAATTTCGCTATATGCAGACGATATTTTGTTATACTGTATGTGACAAAACCTCTCCTCTCTATACCATCCATTCTTGAAAAAATTGAAGTGTTTGGGAAATTTTCAGGATATCGGATAAATTGGACAAAGAGTTTACTAATGCCAGTTCATGACATTCCTCAAACAACGTTGGCAAGGTTCCCCTTTAAGGTTACCACTGATACATTTTCATATTTGGGTATAGAGGTTACAAAGAAACTTTCCTCTCTCATGCAATCTAATTTTCCACCTTTATTAGAAAAACTTAAAAATAAAATTTGGAAAACCTTGCCAATATCACTACTTGGGAGGATAAATGCCATCAAGATGATCTTTTTACCACAAATACTATACTTGTTTCAAAATATTCCTGTTTTCTTAACAAAATCCTTTTTCAAGAGAATTGATTCAATTATTCAACCCTTTCTATGGGATTTTAAAACTCCAAGAATTAACAAAAAACATTTAACCAAATCTAAAACGAACGGAGGTCTATCCCTCCCAAATTTTATGATGTATTATTGGGCGTGTGCTTTTAAAAATATTAACTCCTTCAACACCACTTCTAACACACTCCCCACTTGGTTAGCTATTGAAGTGGAAGACTGTGATCCATATTTACCTGCAGCCCTAGTACTTTCACCATTGCCACTTGACAAAGCAAAAGACGTTCAAAATCCGATCATACATAATTTGTTTCGTATATGGAAACAAATTAAATCACACTTTACCCACAAAACGTTACCTCTTTCTTTACCAATTGCTAAAAATCCATCCTTTGCCCCTTCTAATTTAGATCTGACGTTTTCTAATTGCAGGAAATTAGGATTATGTTGTATCCGTGACCTGTATCCTGAGGGTAAATTTGCTTCCTTTGCACAACTACAAGCAAAGTTCAAACTACATAACAATAATTTCTTTAGATATCTACAGGTTAGAGATTACATCCGAAAACTCATGCCAGATTTCAAGACACAACCACAATCTATGCTGGATGAATGTTTCATTATACCCCCATGTAAAGATAAATTTATCTCTAATATATATATATAACAAATTACAAACAATGTCTTCCCCTTCGTCCAATAAATATAAAGATAGTTGGGAGAAGGACATGGGTACCCATATTCCTGATGACATCTGGGAAGAATCTCTGGAATATATACACTCCTGCTCCAATAATACGAGACATCGTCTTATACAGTTCAAAATTATACATAGGCTTCACTTTTCAAAAGTAAAGATCCACAACATTTTTCCAAACGCTTTATCGAATTGTGATAAATGTCAGTCCCTTAATGCAACACTTTTTCATGCTTTTTTTTCTTGCCCGAAGGTCGCCAGCTATTGGTCTGATGTATTTAATGTACTGTCAAGAATTTTTAAGACTACATTGTCACCTGAACCATTGTTGATTATTCTTGGCACATCAGAGTTATTTAGAGAATTTACTTCAGCCCAGCAGCGGTTCATTTCCTACTCTCTTATTACTGCAAAAAAGTTACTTCTGATGTCATGGAAAGGACCAGCGATACCTACTGACAAAATGTGGCTTCGAGATCTGTCCAATACTTTACATTTAGAAAGAATTAGATATCTGTTGAAGGACAATCTCTCAGGTTTTTATAATATTTGGCAACCCTTCATAGACTTCTTACAATCAGTATCTGTAAAAACACTCATTTTCCTTAATTTTATTTATATAAACTCTTATTGTACTTCTCGCTACAAAATTGTATTCTACTTTGTGCTGTTTGTCCCTTTTTTTTTTTTTTTCTGTTCCGTTTTGTTTTGTCATTTATACAAAAATATTTGAGCCTCTTTTATATTGTTGATTGAAATTGTATAATATATGCTCAATAAAAGGTCTGCTATAAAGCTCTGATTGATATTGCAGACCAATTAGAGAATGGGGAAAAAACAGAGGAAGATGGGAATCATTGCTATGAAGGGCTTTGTACCCAGCTAACAAAAAGTTGTTGTCAGAACGTTTTGTTAACATTCCCTTTAAGTTATGAAAACATTATTTGGGAATGTTTTGTACACATTGAAAACGTCCAGTTTTTTTTAATGTATTAAGAACGTTTTTTGTGGGGTCTCTGCGAACGTTACAGGAACAACCCATTCAAGCATTGTGAAAACATTACGAAAACGTTATTACGGAATGTTCTTTAAATGTTTAAAATGTCCAGGATATCCAGGGTTGCCAACTTTTAAATTCAGGTTGGAGTGAGAGTTGGGGGGGGGGGGGGGTGCACAAATACCGTTTTCGAACGTATATAGCCTACTGTGCATTATATTTGCTTGCATTCATTACAAATCACTATTAACATTTTAAAATTTCACAAATAAGTATAAGCAGTTATGATCTGCAATACTTTTTTGAGCAACTAGACTACATGTATATTTATTAAAGAGCCATACATTTTTTTCCAGCCACAAAATGACTCTAATTTTCCTCTTTCCATTGGAATTCTCTATTTTAACCTTAATTACTACACTAATTGTAATATAAATATTACAAATATTAGAAGAAAAATATTTTAAGTGGTCCTTAATGGGCCATAATTATTGCACAATCAATAAATATTATTGAGCTAAAATATAGGTATTTAATTTAAAAATAGTTAAGGTGTATGGTCACATTTGACCACCAATGAGTGTGAATGTGAGCAATAAGTAAGAAATACCTGAGGGCTAAATACAAGAAAAACATGAACATTAATCTAACAATGTTGCATCTCCATGATACTGTAAATGACATAATGATCAATGCACACTATTCTGTACTGTTTACCAAATATTTCTGCAAACTCCTGTATAGTGAAGCTGTTGTGTATTCGCTTAAGCCATTGAAATGTATTGACACAGCGCTAGAAGAGTTGAGCGCTCCATGAGCCATGAGCCATGTGACTGCGTGCGAGGTCACAAGGGCTGATTAGGACAGTGGACCTCGAGGACCAGAGATAAAGAACCCAGAACACACAGTCATGGACTATTTGCACTGAGCCTCGTGACATCCCGTAAAACCTGCTTTCAGAACAGAAAGGCCTCCTGTAGGAAAGTGTTACCTGGTTGAGCAGCTCCTTCAGTAACAGACGGTTCCATCCTCAGTGTCTGAGGGAGCGATACAGAAGCTCTTTTCTCCTGCTGCTGTTAGACTGGACAATAAAAGCTGCTCCTGGAGAACAATTAACCAAAATACACACACACCTATTACTGTTAAAGGGTGTAATAGTTACTGTTTTTACTTTTTTACGATTTAATAATACTACCTGTGTGCAATATCACCTGCAATACGTGCTTTCCCTCATCTGTATTCATACATTGTGTTGTGTAGATATTTGTATATTATAGTATGTCTTATTCGTCTATTTTTTATATATTTGTATTTATTTTTATTATTTGTTATCTTTTTTATTTATTTTTTTATGCTGCTGTAACAAAGAAATTTCCCCACTGTGGGACGAATAAAGGTTTATCTCATCTTATCTTTTCTTAAAGACATTGAGGGACCAGACTCCATGTTTCAATGAGCCATGTGTGTAAAGTTTAACCCTCAACAAATAGTGAGCAACAAATCAGCAGACAGTCAGCAAACACACAACACACACAGCCATTCAGTTGCAAGGGAAACACCGAATAGTTCAGACTTTCACAGTAGCATTTTGGGCTATCAAGAGCTCAGTCTTTGGAGAAGTGAGTGTGAGATGAAGCGGGACTCAAGTGCAATGAAGTGAAATGAGCAATAGATGGAGAGGATGTTGTTTGCTAAATGAAGACAGTTAATCCGTTTGGTCTAGGTCTGGTTTTATAGTTAGGGTATAGTTATAGTTGCTTGCATGATAAACCCCCTCAACATTTGACCAAAAAAAGTGCATCCATCCATTATAAAAGTGCTCTACAGGGCTCCAGGGGTTAATAAAGGCTGTCTGAAGCTATACACGATGGGTTTGTGTAAGAAAAATATTCATATTTAATATATTATAAAGTAAGATGCTTACAGTGGACCACCTTCTGTATTCAACTCACACAGAAAGTGTGACACTTGTCTCAGTTTAAAACGCTATCGTTACGTTCGGCATCATCGTCGCGCCAGTTATGCTTTCTTCAGAAGTCGAATACGGAAGGCAGTCCAGCAGAAGCTATACAATTTACTTTATAACGTGTTAAATATGGACATTTTTCTTACACAAACCCATTGATTCACTTCAGAAGGCCTTTATTAACCCCAGGAGTCTGAGCTGTTTCGGGCCTTTAGAAGTTTTGACATGCTCTGACATTTGTGCTTTTTCAGTTGCTTATAAACACATTAATGGCAGAAGTGTCATTACACTGTATTCAGCACAAACTGGCTACCATAACATGTGAGCAACATGTATGTACATGAATAATAATGTGATCTCTCCTGAGAAACAAAAGACCTGCATAATAATGATCTGCATAATAAATGAGCTGCATAATAAATGAGCTGCATAATAAATGAGCTTCAGGTAGGCCTACTAGATTTGGGTTTACTGGATAAGTACAGTAACAGTAAAAAAAAAAAATCTAAATGTTTTTTACTTAAAGCAAGCTAAATTATCTGCCAAAAAAAGCAACAAGATTTCAATCAGAAATGTTTTTGAAAGAAGAGCTAAAACATCAGTAATATTGTGACACTGAACATTGGCTCACTCATTTCAATGGCAAATATTTTCTGAATAATTTGTAAACCATCAAATACACAAAATACTCAAATATCATTTCCAGCTTCAATCAGAAACACGTGAAATGCAGGAGCCAGCGCTAAGGCTATTGTCTGCTAAATTGGTATCAAATCTACTAATATATTTATTATACCAGTCTATTATATGATATCAAATATATTAAAAACATTGATTCAAATTAAGATACAATTTATACAAAATTAAATTCACTGTAAAAAAGGTTTCCATCTTCAGTTCATTTATGAGACGCGTGCGCTAAGGCTATTGTCTGTTATATTGACTTCTTATGAAATAAGAAGCAACTATATTAAAAACATTGATTAAAATTAAGATAAAATTTATACAAAACGAAAACAGGCCAAATAAATCTTGTCTAAACAGTCTTTTTGCGTTTCATATTCACAGATGCAAACAGAATAAACGTGGCTTATTTGAGTCTCTTTGGCACTGATAAGAAAAAAAGTGAGCCGACTCAAGGGGGTTAGCCCACCAGAGCCGTGTGGAGGACGGTTATAATGGATGGATGGGCTTTTCTGGGCTGCCATTCACTGCCATTATAAAGCTTGGAAGAGCCATGTCATTTATTAAATAACTCGGATTGTGTTCGTCTGAAAGAAGAAAATCATACACACCTAGGATGAGTTGAGGGGAAGTAAATCATGGGGTCATTTTCATTTTTGGGTGAACTAACCCTTTAGTAAGTAAAATAAATAATTTTTAATCATTGGTCAAATATTAATGGATTGTATTTGTTTAATTTATGAATTGATATGTTCTCTGCAAGAATGTCTTTGTTACTCTCTGTCTCTGTCTGGAACAGTGTTAGCCACATCTCTGTCCACATGCTGACCGGCCCACTGGCCCAACACCAGATCCCTCTCCACATGCTGACCGGCCCACTGGCCCAACACCAGATCCCTGTCCACATGCTGACCGGCCCACTGGCCCAACACCAGATCCCTGTCCACATGCTGACCGGCCCACTGGCCCAACACCAGATCCCTGTCCACATGCTGACCGGCCCACTGGCCCAACACCAGATCCCTGTCCACATGCTGACCGGCCCACTGGCCCAACACCAGATCCCTGTCCACATGCTGACCGGCCCACTGGCCCAACACCAGATCCCTGTCCACATGCTGACCGGCCCACTGGCCCTACACCAGATCCCTGTCCACATGCTGACCGGCCCACTGGCCCAACACTAGATCCCTGTCCACATGCTGACCGGCCCACTGGCCCAACACCACATCCCTGTCCACATGCTGACCGGCCCACTGGCCCAACACCACATCCCTGTCCACATGCTGACCGGCCCACTGGCCCAACACCAGAAGCTTTGCTCTGCAGAGCAGTCATAGGCACAGAATATAGTGTTCATAGTCAAGACACCTTTATTTCTACATTACAGATTCATTCAAGACAGCTTCATGATCATAAACAGGACAATAGCAAAAGACCGCAGGAGATTAAAAGTTTGAAGTTAAATGGAAAGGCCAAATTACAGAAGAAATATAAGAATAAGAGAACTTATTTAGGTTCTTATAATACTATTATCAGTATTTGCTTTGCATGCTGGGAAGATGGTCGCATGAACGTTTTTGTCCTCTCCTGATCAGTATAAATCCTCAAATAATGCTATATCTAGGTGTTTATATGGCCTAAATAAGTAATTCATTGACTATTTAAGATTGACTTTTTGGGAATTTTGAACTGTTTGGAGTTAGGGTTAGGGTCATGGCTGATAATGCGCGTCAACGCAATAAGATGGACGCCGACGGTGAACAGTCCTCTTTACTGAATGAATTGCGTGCACTAAATGTTAAAATGGACAATATGCAGACCAAAATGGACAGCATGCAAGTCAAAATTGAAACACAGATGGATGTGAAAATAAACACACTCTGCGGAAGTTTGGAGAAATGACTTTCTGATGGACAAGCCGCGTTTAAAAGTGAGCTGGAGAAGGTGGTCAACGAAATGCGTAACAGCTTGGATTTGGAAGTTAGTATTTTAAGTTCCAGAATGGAAAGCATTGAAATAAAAATGAATACAATACAAGGCAAGCCCTTTGATCCAGACGTCTCATTGGTTATTGTCGGGCTGCCGCAAGTAGAAGGAGAAGACGTGGAGACAGTTTTTTCCATGTATTAATAACGGTTTTTCTTGGTTTATGTAAACGTTGCAGAAACATTCCATTCTATCATCTTGAAAACGTTATGAAAATGTTATTTGTTAATGTTATTTAAATGTTGAAAATGTGCGTTTTTTCCATGTATTAATGTATTTTTCTAGGTTTATGTAAAAGTTAAAGGAACATTCAATTCTGTCATCTTGAGAATGTGAGGAAAACGTTCCTCCAACACTGCCCTGGGAATTTTTTTTTGAAAGAAATATCAATTCAAACAATAACATTTGATAAAACGTTACTACTTATATTTGTCAACACCAAAAACTTTAAGACACTACACAAATTTCTCATATTTTAATTGTCGTGGCAAAATTTCAAACTATCGCCACATTACTGAATAAGAGACAAAACCTGCCCATTTGTCTTTATAAAGATTTAATTTCTTGCAAGAAATGAGTCACAGTCATACAGCCATCTTCAATGTCTGCAGAGTGCACTAACTAGACATCACAGCTCTCAGCTTTTATCAGTTTCCCAAACAAAGTCACTCCTCCTGTAAATGTCCACACATGACGAGAAAAGCAGCACTTGCTCAAATCTATATTCTGTGTATGACCTTTTACCTAGTAAGCTGGTTCTATATGAATATATGCAAATCAATAAACATTTCATGCGCAATGTTTAATATATAGCTATGATTAAATTTTCCCATAACAATCCCCTCTTTTTGATAAACCATAATGAAAAATTTTATCATTGTATATATATATATATATGACTGCAAACTCAAAAATAAGTAAACATAATAGTAAGGTTAAAAAGGGGTAAATATGAAAATGAATAAATGTAAGAACAAAGTTTTTAAATAATTAAAGCGAAAATCTAAACTGAATGAAAAATAATAGTTATAATCCAATTCAATAATCTAGTCTCATCACACTCTTGAATTTGTGAAGAAAGTAAATATGCATAGGCTATTTTGTGGGTAAAGCCCCACTCTCACTGCAAACAAAAGCATGGTTATAATATTTAGATATCTGAGGCCTCCAAAGGCCGCCCAGATTTAAATCAACGAAAACATAATCCCTTAATTTGTTTCATTCTTCTCTTTGCTAGTCACTATCTCCTGTCACTAAATTTGTTCATCCACTCGTCGTACTCGTCATAAATGTCTAATTTGACCATCTGTTGTGATACACTGGACTTCACTACTCGTTGAACCATCCTGGAAATGCGTTGAAAATACATTGTGAACACATACAAATCAGTATAACAATTTCAAAAACCTGCAATACAGTAAAACATAACCAATATCCCCATCCCTTCAGATTTGTCATCCAACCAAACCAAGAGTCATCAGCCTTTTTCCTCTCAGGTTTTCTTACAGCCTGTCTCATGTAGGCTACTCAATTATATTGGTTACATTGTCACTATAATCTGGAATATGAAAGCAAAACGATACCCTAAGCATTTTCCAAACTCTCTCCTCCTCAGCTGTTATCATGTCTAAAACTAGTCTGTTTTGGATATCTGCATCTCGGATTTGCTTCATTTCCTCATCTGCCATTATTAAAGGATTGCTCCTGTCTGCCTGCTGTGTCTGTTGCTCTGTAGCTTAAGTCTGTAGCTCTGTAGAGCCTTGCTTACGTTTGAATCTTTATTTTGATATTTCCTCTTTCTTCTACTGCTAAATATAACTTACTCATCACCATACATTGTTTAAAAATTGCCTATCACGTTAAATTTGACATCGCTAGCTTTTAATCTAAATCACCATCACACGTTAGCATTTTGCTAGCCTGTTAGCTTGTTATCTCTGCACCCGGGTCTCCCTTTTTCTGAGTTCATAACTTGGATTAGTAAATTGTGTCCAGCAAACGATTGTGGTAAGTGGTAAATTGGATTAATCAACAAACACGGTAAGTCATGTCTTCTCCTGTCATTATCACCTGCAGTGCATGTCGCATGTTCAGTATAGGCTTCTCCGCTAGCGAACAGGGCTTCACATGTGATAAATGTAAGGAGATAGTTAGGCTGACGGAGAAGATTTCAGAATTAGAAACACGCATCCATACTTTATCTGAGAGTAGTGAGGATGTAACAGCTTTAGACACTGATTTGGATGCGAATAGCTTAGTGAACTCTGTACATTCTTCGGTTCCGGCAGCAGGGCCCTCGCAGCAGGGAAACTGGGTAACAGTGAGGCAGCATAGTCGCCGACCAAAGAACCACTTTTCCGTTCCGGTTAGAACATCAAACAGGTTCTCCCCTCTCAGTGAAGCACCCACTGAGTATCCTGTTGAAAGTGCCCTAGTCATTGGCGATTCTATTACACGGAACGTGAAGATAGAGACACCAGCCACCATAGTCACTTGTTTACCGGGAGCCAGAGCACCTGACATCAAAGCAAATTTAAAAGTGCTGGCTAAAGCTAATCGTAAATTCTCTAAGATTATTATTCACGTCGGCACTAATGATGTTCGACTTCGCCAGTCGGAGATCACCAAAATTAACATTAAAGAGGTGTGTGAACTCGCTAGTACGATGTCTGAGGCTGTTTTTTGTTCTGGACCGCTCCCGGCAAAAAGGAGCGATGAGATAGTTAGCAGACTATCATCACTCAATGGCTGGTTGTCTAAGTGGTGTCTGCAAAATAACATAGGGTTCATAGACAATTGGAAAAGTTTTTGGGGCAGACCTGACCTGTTGAAGAAGGATGGCATCCATCCCTCTTGGGGTGGTGCCGCTCTTCTCTCTAGTAATCTGGCACATAGTCTTAGAGCTAAACCTTGACTCACTAGGGCCCAGGTCAG
Organism: Gobio occitaniae; assembly: GCA_033150135.1. Lineage (NCBI taxonomy): Eukaryota > Metazoa > Chordata > Actinopteri > Cypriniformes > Gobionidae > Gobio > Gobio occitaniae. The sequence continues at coordinate 84,346 of JARQWZ010003453.1, forward strand.
GAAGCAGACAAACTGGCTAAACCGACCGTCTGCTAGCTGTCTCACGTTACCGGAGTCAGATAAATCCCAGCACATAGAGACTCTTTCACCTAGATATTATCATATAGAGACTGTGTCTGTTCCCCGAATTAGTAAATACAAAAAAACATCAAAACCATTCAACAGTAAAAATTTAATTGAAGTCCAACAAATAAACAAAATATATAATACAGATGAACAATTGATAAAGCTTGGGTTGCTGAATATTAGATCCCTTTCCCCAAAAGCGCTTATTGTTAATGATATTATTACAGATAATAATCTAGATGTGCTCTGTTTGACAGAAACCTGGCTAAAACCTGACGACTACATTACCTTAAATGAGTCCACCCCCCAAGATTATAGTTATAAACATGAGCCGCGTCTGAAAGGTAAAGGGGGAGGGGTTGCTGTAATTTATAATAATATCTTCAGTATTACTCAGAAGTCTAGTTTCAAATATAATTCCTTCGAAGTTTTGGTGCTTTATGTAACGCTATGTAGTGTACATGATAAAACCCGTTCAACATTTGTGTTAGCTACTGTATACAGGCCACCTGGGCATAATACAGACTTTATCAAAGAATTTGCTGATTTTCTATCAGAGTTAGTACTGGCCGTAGATAAAGAACTAATTGTTGGTGATTTTAATATCCATGTAGATAACGGAAAAGACGTATTGGGATTAGCATTTAAAGACACGCTAAACTCTATTGGAGTTAGGCAACACGTGTCAGGAGCCACTCATCGCCATAATCATACTTTAGACCTAATATTGTCACATGGAATAAATATTGATACCGTTGAAATTCTGCAGCAGAGCGATGACATCTCAGATCATTACTTAGTATCATGTATACTTAATTTAGCTAAGGTTGCAAAGCCGCCCCCTCGCTTTAAAAATGGCAGGACAATCACTGCCGCTACTAAAGATTGCTTTTTAAATAATCTTCCTCATCAGTATCATCTGCTCAGCATCCCAGATAGTATTGAAGAACTCGATGTTGCAACAGAAACTATTGACTCTCTCTTTTCCAGTACTTTAGACACAGTTGCTCCTCTGCGCTTAAAGAGGATTAAAGAAAATAGTCCAACGCCGTGGTACAACGAGCACACCCGGGCCCTTAAAACAGCAGCCAGAAAAATGGAGCGCAGCTGGAAGAAAACAAAATTAGAGGTATTTCGTAATTCGTGGAAAGAGAACATGATCACATACAGAAAGGCTGTAAAAACGGCTAGATCTGCTTATTTCTCAACTCTCTTGGAAGAAAACAAACACAACCCAAGGTATTTATTCGATACAGTGGCTAAATTAACCAAAAATAAAGCTTCAACTTCTGATGATTGTAAACAGCACAGCAGTAATGACTTTATGAACTTCTTCACATGTAAGATTGATAATATTAGGAAAAATTTTTTAACCATGCAGCCGTCTAATACAGCATCACATCAGACAGAGCATTGTAGTGTCACTGAGGAAAAATTACACTCATTCACTGCTATAGGAGAAGAAGAATTGGCTAAACTCGTTAAATCATCAAAATCGACAACATGTATGCTCGACCCTATACCAACTAGGCTATTAAAAGAGATGCTACCAGAGGTCATAGATCCTCTTCTTAATATCATTAATTCATCTTTGTCATTAGGATATGTACCGAAAACTTTTAAGTTGGCTATTATTAAACCACTTATTAAAAAACCGCAACTTGATCCTACAGATTTAGTCAATTATAGACCAATCTCAAATCTACCCTTTCTGTCAAAAATACTTGAAAAGGCAGTGTCTTCACAATTATGTTCCTTTTTAGAAAGAAATGGTATCTGTGAGGATTTCCAGTCAGGATTTAGACCGTATCATAGCACTGAGACTGCTCTCGTCAGAGTTACAAATGATTTGCTCTTATCATCCGATCGTGGCTGTATCTCTCTATTAGTGTTACTCGATCTTAGCGCTGCATTTGATACTATCGACCACAACATTCTTTTGAATAGACTCGAAAATTATGTAGGTATTAGTGGAATTGCATTATCATGGTTTAAATCATACCTATGCGACCGTTATCAGTTTGTAGTAGTAAATGAAGATATGTCACACCGATCGCAAGTTCAGTATGGAGTACCACAAGGCTCAGTGCTAGGACCGCTACTCTTCACCCTGTACATGCTACCACTGGGAGATATCATAAGGAAGCATGGCGTTAGTTTTCATTGTTATGCTGACGATACTCAGCTCTATATTTCTTCACGCCCTGAAGAAACCTACCAATTCACAAGATTAACAGAATGCATAGCTGATATAAAACATTGGATGACTTGTAATTTCCTGCAACTCAATTCAGAAAAAACTGCATTTTTAATTATTGGACAAAAAAGCTCCACAAGTAGTAACCTAGAATACTGTCTAACACTTGATGGCTGTTCTGTCAAGTCCTCGTCGTCAGTGAGGAACCTGGGTGTGCTCTTTGATACCAATCTTTCGTTTGAAAGCCACGTTTCTAGCATCTGTAAAACTGCTTTCTACCATCTTAAAAATATATCTAAATTACGGCACATGCTCTCAATGCAAAATGCTGAACAGTTAGTTCATGCGTTCATGACCTCAAGGTTAGATTATTGTAATGCTCTACTGGGTGGTTGCCCTGCTCGCTTAATAAATAAACTCCAGCTGGTCCAAAACGCAGCAGCTCGAGTTCTTACTAGAACCAGGAAGTATGACCATATTAGCCCAGTTCTGTCAACACTGCACTGGCTGCCTATTAAACATCGCATAAATTTTAAAATCTTACTTACTACTTACAAAGCACTAAATGGTTTAGCTCCCCAATACTTGAGCGAGCTCTTAACATATTATACTCCATCACGTCTACTGCGGTCTCAAAATTCTGGCCAGTTGATCATACCGAGAATATCCAAATCAACTGCAGGCGGTCGATCGTTTTCCTATTTAGCACCTAAACTCTGGAACAGTCTTCCTAACATTGTTCGGGAAGCAGACACACTCTGTCAGTTTAAATCTAGACTAAAAACACATCTCTTTACTGTGGCATACACATAAAACACTTTTTCAATGAAATGATTGTTAGGCTGCATTAACTAGGTCAGCCGGAACCGGGAACACTTCCCATAACACCTGATGTACTCGTTACATCAGAAGAATGGCATCTACGCTAATGATAGTCTCTCTGTTTTATCCCGAGGTTTACTGCAGTCAGCCGGATCCGGGCCGTATCCAGTTCAGATGGTGGACCTGCGCCCAGAGAAGACCAACACAGGACCCCGAAGTGTCTGGGAGACCGTGATTAGACTCCCCCTGAAACTGCCTCATCGACACGGCATCTCAATAAACCCGTCTCCGGGGTGTTGACTCAGATTGTTCGAATATTACAATTAAATAATACTTAAATCGATATGTCATCCTCAATAAACCCGTCTCCAGCGTGTTGCCTCCGATCATTCGAATATTGCACTTTAATAATTATTTAATCAACATCATCCTCAATAAACCCGTCTCCAGCATGTTGCCCCCGGTCCCTCGAATATTCTGATCTATTATGACCTCCGAGCTGTAAAACTGCCAGAATAATAATAATAATACGCTGTTTGTTAATTGGCCAGAGGAGAACTGGCACCCCGACTGAGCCTGGTTTCTCCCAAGGTTTATTTTTCTCCATTAGGTCACCTAATGGGGTTTTGGTTTCCTTGCCACTGTTGCCTCTGGCTTGGCGTGCTCAGTTGGGGACACTACATTTTTCAACTAAACATCGAAATACATCTAAATAATAAAATAAATTAACCATTTAAACTAAATTACTGATCAAATTATTGATCTAAAGCCCACACTGTCACTGTATGATACTTGAAATTTTTCCAGAATGGCTATACAGCTGAATAAAATTATGCTGCATTATTTTCCTGTTTAACACTGTAAAGCTGCTTTGAAACAATCTACATTGTTAAAAGCGCTATATAAATAAAGTTGACTTGACTTGACTTGACTTGACTCCGTGCTATTAGTTATAGCTAGTACAGTCCATGCTAACCCATTTTTTTCTTGTTAATCGATTCTGCTGTACCCACCCCCAGGAAAATAGACCAACCCACATTTGCTCCAGGTGTTGTCCATTAATCAAAACATGACCATTATAGCTATCTGGTAAAGTCCCTATCACAGAATTAACTTTATCCTCTGTCTATCCTTTTTCTTGTTTTCATTACCCGGTAAATACACCCCTCGGCATAAAATGATAAAATGATACTCAGAGTCTCTCACAAAGAGACTCTGAGGTGATGCGTAGACTCTGAGAACTCGCGAGAAGACGGACGAGATCCAAAATGGCGATGCACTGAAACACTCGGAATGTAAACAAAATCCTCTCTCTCTAAAAAAAACAAGCCACAAAAGAACACACCACGGAAACTTCAGAAACGTTGGAGAATCTAGAACATTTCATAGACAGTTATTTCGTTGGATTACTCACCATGCCCCAACCAAAGAAAAAACAACCACGCCGGGAAGACTCCGTGGAATCAGAAGACAACACACTACTAACGTAGAGGTACGTGTACTAGAATCGATTAATAACAAACTGGCAATCCTAGAACTATTACACCAAGACATAAAAGACTTAAAGGTCCCGTTCTTCGTGATCCCACTGTTCAAACTTTAGTTAGTGTGTAATTTTGCTGTTAGAGCATAAATAATACCTGTAAAATTATAAAGCTCAAAGTTCAATGCCAAGAGAGATATTTTATTTAACAGAAGTTCCCTTTCAAAGCCTACAGCGAACGGCTGGCTTGTACTACATCCTTGTACTTCCTTCTTTAATGACGTCAGTAGAACAGACTAACCTCCGCCCACAAGAATACGCGAAAAAGGGGGCGTGGTCTTGTTGCTGTCCCACGTGGAGAAGAGGAAGTGTTGCGTGGAGAAAAGGAAGTGTTGCGTTTGAGTGTGTTTGTCGCCATGTCGTAGAGACGCTGTTATTTTCATCCCAGAGTCAAATCACCTTTGTTTGGCTTTCCCAGGGACGCTGTAGAGATCATTGAGTGCTTAAGAGGCGTGACCTTTCCACGTTCGCTAAGCTGCGGTCAAATCACAACACGGGAACCGCTGGCACAATCAGAACTCGTTACGTATTTCTGAAGGAGGGACTTCATAGAATAAAGGAACTCATCAGCCGTTTTTAGGACAGTGAGAACAGCGGTATACAGATCAGTAAATTGTGTGAAAAATACTGTGTTTTTTTACACGCGAAACATAAACACATGTTATATTGCACACTGTAAACACAATCAAAGCTTCAAAAAAACACGAAGAACGGGACCTTTAAAGGCAAGTCTGGAATTCAGTCAAGCACAAATCGAATCACTACAGAAGGAGAACAACGAACAGCATTCCAAAATATTAACTATCATAACACAACTTAAAACAAAATAATGAAAGAAACTATTCTTGACCTTCAGTGTCGTAGTATGAGCGACAACCTGATCCTTTCTGGCATACCTGAACAAACACAAGACAACCCAGAAGACGAAATAAAAGAATTTATGCACTCGGCTCTCAAGATCCCAAAAGACACCGTCGAGAAGATCACCTTCCATCGCGCCCACCGTATCGGCCACAAAAACAACCAAACAGCAGGCACAAAACTATGGCATCCTTCTGTCTCTAGAGACAATGGAGTCTGCACCTGAGTATTTATTTAATTGTGGGGCAGCAGCGCCGGCTGTGGCTAAATAAGCCGATGCGGGAGTTGCAGCTCCTGCCGCACTTGCTGCAAGTGTAGTCCGTGGTGGGTACTATGGGGGGAGCAGTGGTAGGCTGGGTTCTCTGCTGTTTGCGGCTCTTCCTTTCCTCGCGCTGGATCTCTCTCTTCTCCTCAGCCTGCTTGACGCCGGTTATGACATTTGCACGCCAGCTAGAGCGGTCGGAAGTTGCTGTTTCGAGATCTGCTGGGTTGATGTTACATGACTTCAGATCCCTCTTGCAGACATCCTTGTAGCGCAGGGCTGGTCGACCGGTTGGCCGTGTACCAATGGCGAGCTCGCCATAGAGGATGTCCTTCGGGATACGACCATCATCCATCCTGCATACGTGTCCGAGCCAGCGCAGGCGCCTCTGAGAGAGGGTGGCGAAAATGCTTAACAAGCCTGCCTGGGCCAAAACATCTGCGTTGGAGACACGATCCTGCCAGGTGATGCAGAGGAGCCGTCTGAGGTTGCGCATGTGGAAGGCGTTCAGTCTTCGCTCTTGGTGCGTGTATAGGGTCCAAGCCTCACTGCCGTACAGAAGGGTGCTCAGCACGCACGCTTGGTACACTTTCATCTTTGTGTTGAGGGTCAGCATGGGGTTGTCCCACACACGCTTCGCTAGGCGGGCCATGGAGGTTGCTGCTTTGCCTATCCTCACGTTAAGCTCGGCATCCAGGGATAGGTTGCTGGAGATTGTAGAGCCGAGGTATGTGAACTTCTCCACCACCTCCAGGGTGTGATCTCCGATGGTAATTATGGGAGTGGTGCTGACATCTTGACCCAAACAACCCCGCCCTATAGTGGTCAAATTTGAACACTATAAATACAAGGAACTCGTTAAAAGAAAAGGCAGAGAACTACGGGGCACGCATTATGGAACCAACAATAACGCCACTAAAACTCACTAATGTCTTGCATGTATACATTATTTTCTCTTTGTCTGTATATTCATGTTAATTGTGAAAAAGAAAACAGATCTGTGTCACTAATATGTAGTATTTCACACAAATGGGGAAGGCTCGCAACTCAATCAATATATATTAACATACTGGGAAATCTATGTAATGTATATGGATACATTGTATGTATGTATGTATGTATGTATGTATGAATATATGTTTTTGCATATATAAATATCTCCGAATATGTGTTTCTTACTAAATAATGTCACACATAAAATGTGTTAGTTGGAATGTGAGGGGCATTAATTCACAGATTAAAAGAAATAAGATAATAAACTATCTAAAAAAACTAAAAGCTGATATATGTATGTTACAGGAAACGCATCTTCTAGAAACAGAAATAAAGAAACTACAAACCACACAATACACCCAGATTTATGGAGCGTCATACAACTAAAAAAAAAGAGGAGTCGCAATATTGATCAACAAAAACACATCAATTGTAAACAGCACTGTAATACCAGATCCAGAGGGACGCTATATTATCATTAACGCATCTATAAATAATACAGACATGACAATAGCTAACATCTATGGGCCAAACACAGACAATGATGAAATATTCCAGAAAGTCTTCTCAATACTTTCTATATTTCCACAATCCAAATGTATTATTGAAGGAGACTTCAACACTGTCCTTAATCCTCTAATAGATAAATCAACTAATGCAAGTCTGTTTAAAACCTGGCGCTCTACTGAAACAATAAAACAATACATGAATGATGTTGGACTGGACGATAGCTGGAGACTAAACAATCCTACTACAAGAGATTACACAGACTTTTCATCAGCACATAAGTCTTATTCACGTATAGAGTATTTCTTAACTAGCAACTCCATCATTCCAGATATTACAGACACTAAAATTAATCCCATCATTATTTCAGATCATGCACCAATCACACTAACGCTTAACAATAAAAAACATATTAAACGCCCACAAAGATGGAGAATGAATACATCGTTACTACATGATAAAGAATTCAACGAATTCTTCAAAAGAGAATAGGCGTCCTTCTTAGAAATAAATGATACACCAGGTATATCTGCATCTACATTATGGGAAACCGCTAAGGTAGTTCTGAGAGGAAAAATAATATCATATTCTACTAATACACAAGACTAACAAGAAACTAGAAGAAGAATTAGAAAATAAATTAAAAATATTAAATAACACATACTCTCTTAACCAAAGTGAAATAAAAAATCAATTGGAAGAAATTATCCTCAAAAAAGTAGAATTCCAAAAACAGCGATTAAAATCTCACTACTTTGAACATAATGATACATCTGGGAAACATCTTGCTAACTTACTCAAACAAAATAAAGAAAAAACATTAATAACCACCATTAAATACCCAGAGAGTAAATTAATTCACAATCCACAAGAAATAAACAAGATATTTAGGACATTTTATCAATCATTATATAGTAATAAACAAAAGGAAAACCCCATAAATAAAGACTTATTTTTTAAAAACATAAAAATGCCAATATTAAGCCCTAAACAAATAGAAATATTAGAAGAACCACTAACAATAGATGAATTCAAGAAAGCACTATTTACACTCCAAAACAATAAAGCCCCGGGTATGGATGGCTACCTATCAGAATTTTATAAACACTTTTGGCCAATAATCTCACCACTATTCCAAAGAGCGACTTCAGATATCAAACTACAATCCACAATACCACAACATATGAACACGGCGTTAATATCAGTCTTCCTTAAACCAAATAAAGATCCAACCATATGCTCTAGTTATCGTCCAATATCACTTATAAACACAGATGTGAAAATAATTAGTAAAACATTAGCAAATCGTCTAGAATTAATCACTCCAACTCTTATCCATCCAGATCAAACAGGCTTTATCAAAGGACGCCACTCATCCAACAACACACGTCGACTATTCAATATAATTCATAATTCTGCTAAACAAAAAACACATACGGCTATCGTCTCACTTGACGCCGAAAAGGCATTCGACAAGGTAAACTGGAAATTTCTCTACACTACATTAGAAAAATATGGCTTTGGTAATAATTTCATACACTGGATCAAGTTGTTATACAGTACATCAACAGCTTCAGTTATCACCAATGACATTACATCATCACCATTTAAACTGCAGAGAGGCACCAGACAGGGGTGCCCACTATCGCCGTTACTTTTTGCACTATTTATAGAACCATTGGCAATAGCTATCAGACAAAATAAAAATATTAAAGGTTATAAATCAAACAATACTGAACATAAAATATCATTATATGCAGACGACATTATACTATACATACAGAAACCAGAAAAATCATTGTCAGAAATCATTAAACTTTTCAACAACTACTCAAATATATCCGACTACTCCATAAATTGGGATAAATCAGTAATACTCCCATTATATAAAGACTTCGGCACTATTATCTTTAAAATAATCAGTTTAGGATAGGTAACATTACATATTTAGGAATACACTTCTCCCCAAATATATCAGATCTGTTTGATCTCAATTTCACCCCGGCATTAAAAACGACAGAAAACGACTTAAAGAGATGGATGAACCTACCGCTATCAATTATAGGAAGAATAGCCACAATCAGAATGTCTGTATTACCGAAAATAAACTATCTTTTTACAATGATCCCTATACAACCCTCTAAAAAATGGTTTAATACGTTAGACGGCACAATAAACAATTTCTATTGGAAAAATCAGAAACCTAGAATTGCATTATGAACATTACTAAAACCTAAAAAACAAGGAGGATTATCAGCACCTAACTTTCTATACTACTATCTTTCAGCACAGATACAACACCTAACCAAATGGATAAATAACGACCACCACCACAACCCATGGATGCAATTAGAACAAACAGCATGCCAAGAAATCCCAATATCCGACTTACCACGTTTTAATAATACCATTAAAAAACACAGTCTATTTCTAAACACGCAATCCAGACTACACTAATGGCTTGGTGGAAAACTAATAAAATAACCGGTCAATCTCGATCACCGCACAATCTTTCACCAATCTGGAATAACCCGGACTTCACCATTAATAAAATCCCACTTGTCAATAAACACTGGATGGAGAAGGGCGTTATATATTTACATCATCTATATAAGGACAATACATTTATACAATTTGCAGAGCTATCAAAAAAATATAATCTAGAAAACATAATTACTTTTATTTACAAATAAAGAGTGTGTGACGACCCTGAGTCTTCCTATTGGGCAGAATGGGAGAGCTTCCGATTGGGTCTCCTGTTAATTGCCAAATTAACTTGAGTGTGTGTGTATGTGTATATAAGCCAGTGTGTTTCATTAGAGGTTACGCTCTCTGTGGGATAGACATTCCCAGAGGCGTCTCCATGCTGGATGTAAGCACTTCTTGATTATTTTCTCATTTGTTTGTTTATCTTAAGTCATGTAGCATATATGTATATTTTGTTATATGTTCATTCATTCATTGTTTACCCTTAGACTTTTGTTTGTTGTTCTTTGTTTGTGTTCTTTATGCACAGTTTAATAAAACACTTTTCTTTGATTGGACCTTTGTTGTCGGATCCCCCTTTTATGTTGCGACTCAAAACGAGCGGGTCGTAACATAAAATTGGGCGCTCGTCTGGGATGCTACAGGCTTAAGTAGATGCATCATGTTTAGAGTGTCATCTATGTAAATGAGCAGACTTCAGGTAGTTAGAGTGTTCTCAGTTGGGTTTTATAATCCTTCCATCGAGGCACTATTTGTTGTTTTCGTTTGTTATTTTGCCTTTCTTATTTTTGAAGGTTATTCTGGGCGGAGGTTTTAAATCTCTGTCGGGGGTACGCTTCAGGCTTTTGGTTTCATTACCAATTGTCGTGAGTTCAGCGTTTAAAGCTACCTCGAGTCCGGTACACCTTTGAAGAGCAGGAAGGTTAGTTAGTTTTGGGTTTATAGTTAGCTGGAGTTTCTCATTTTCATATAAGATGGTACTGTTGTCTTTTTCTGTATCTGTGTTTATGATGCCTACAGAGGTTGAAGATAATTTGAGAAATGACTTGTGGTAAGTCTTTATTTATCTTAACTACGGTGGCTTAGACTTGGAGCGCGGATATATGACGATTCCTGACGAAGTGGCTGATGGGATTTGTATTTTTCACGCTCTAGGGTTAGCGGTATCTCGTGTGTTAGCTTTGCGGCGTCTCGCGGGGGTTTGTATTGTTGTTGTTTTGCTCTCCTGCTTCTTTTTGCAGAAATGGCGTCGGTAGTCGAGGATTTCTTTGCATTTCCTTCGGAAATACTGTTGGAGCGACGTACGAAGGAAGAGCTGTTGCAGATTGCCGAACGTTTTGATGTGGAGGTAACAACTAATGATAAGAAACTTAAAGAGACGCTGATGAAAGTTGTGAAAACTGCGTTGTTTGAGCGGGGTGTTTTAGAGGTAAGAGCTCACGTTATTGATCCTGATGTATCTTTAACCTCTCCTCTTTGTGGTCCCGATCGAAACGTGAAGTTTAGTGATATGTCGTTGCAAGAGAAACAGTTGTGTGTTGATGCAGAAAGATTTCGTGCTGAGCGCGATGCGTGTGCACTTAAAGAGAAAGAGTTAGAGTTAGAAAATGATTTAGAATTAAAGAAGTTACAACAGCAGTTTGAGATGCGAAGAATGGAGTTATTCAGTTAAAGAAACTTGAGCTAGAGCTGAATGCGAATCCACCTGAAACTCCACTCCACGCGTCACCTATTGAGGCTCGGTTTGCTGCACCTGTTTTTGATGTTTGTAAAAACATTAGATTAGTGCCGCTATTTTTAGAGAAGGAAGTAGAGAAGTATTTCCAACATTTTGAACGTGTTGCAGAGTCTTTGAGATGGCCAAAAGAGTTTTGGACATTACTCTTGCAATGTGTATTAGTAGAGAGAGCACAAGAAGTGTATTCAGCGTTGACTATGGAACAAAGTGGTGACTTTGAGGTTGTTAAATCTGCTGTTTTACTTGCTTATGAGTTGGCACCTGAGGCATATCGCCAGAAATTTAGGAGTCATTTTAAAACTGAGGAGTGCACGTATCTTGAGTTTGCTAGAGAGAAACAGAACCTGTTTGACCGTTGGTGTTCCTCTTTAAAAGTTACAACTAAGGAACAACTTAGAGAACTCATTCTTCTGGAAGAATTTAAAAACTGTGTTCCAAGTGCTGTCGCTATGTATCTCAATGAACATAAAGTGACTAAAATGTCAGATGCTGCCCTTATGGCAGATGAATTTGTTCTCACTCATCAAGTTTCGAGTGGTCATATGAGTGATTTGAGTAGGTCTAAGTTGAGTCTCTCTGTTAAAAATAAAAAGATGGTTCCACGCCAGAATGTGTCAAACCCTTCCGCTGAAAATAGTTCAGTCATGCGTACAAAAGGTGAAATGGTTTGTTTTTATTGTAAAAAAACCAGGACACAAAATCTCAGACTGTGTTATTCTTAAAAAGAAAGACCGAACTGTTAAACCTGTTGGTTTAATTGCGACGTCGACCGTGAATAGTACTCATGAGCAACTTGACAAGGTTGAACTGCTGAATAAGACTGAGAATGTTAAAAACAGTGATTTTATGCCATTTCTCACGGAAGGGACTGTTTCTTTGCCTCACTCTAATGAAATTGTGCCTGTTCGTATTCTAAGAGATACAGGGGCGGGGCAATCGTTTTTGTTGGAAGGACTGTTACCTTTGTCAGAACATACTGCCACTGGTTCTCATGTGCTGGTCAGAGGGCTTGAGATGGGTTACATGGAAGTTCCTTTACATCATGTCGATCTTGATTCAAAGATTGTTTCAGGAGACGTGGTGGTTGGAGTTCGTGCCATGCTTCCTGTTCCTGGTGTTACTTTCATCCTTGGAAACGACTTAGCCGGAGGTAATGTCTGGGAGAAATCTGATGGAGGTGTTTCACCTGTAGTGGTTTCTGCGGATGAGAAACTAAGTAGTTCATCTGACTGTCCTCATTTATTTCCTGCCTGTGCTATCACTCGTGCAATGACTAAGAAAAATATGCCAGATGAAACTGACTGTGATCTTAGTGATACTTTTATTGCTGCGGAAAACCTTTCTCAGCTTGAATCTAGTACTGTGTGTGCTAAAGCTGAAGATGTGTGTTCTGTAAATGAAGAACAATCCAATGATCGTGAGACTAAGTCTGATTCCATGCCTGACAGAAAAGGTGTTAGCAGGGTTACAAACTGAACTTTGTCATCACTTCAGGGTGTGACTCGAGAGGAGTTGATTCAAGCACAACAGGCGGATAAAACTCTCCGAGCACTGTTTTCTTTAGTCGCTGGGGGCGAAGGAAATGAGCTTTTGTCTGTCCTTTATTTCTTACAGGATGGATTACTTTGTAGACAGCAGTCTATGAGTGCTGATTCTTCACTTGATCCTAGAGTCCAGATCGTCGTACCTCTCACCCATCGTCAAGCTGTCCTCAAGTTATCACATCAGGGGCTTGCTGGTCATATGGGGGTACGGAAGACGTATGATAGAATTTTGAGGAAATTTTACTGGCCTAGAATCAAGAGGGATGTGATTCAGTATATACGGTCCTGTCACACATGTCAGATGACAGGTAAGCCGAATCAAAAGATTCCATTAGCTCCTTTACAGCCTATAGCTGTGATGACCACTCCTTTTGAACATTTAATTGTTGATTGTGTTGGTCCTTTACCACGTTCTAAGGCTGGACATGCGTATCTACTCACTGTGATGTGTCAATCTACACGTTATCCTGCCGCCTATCCTTTGAGATCTATTACCACGAAAGTTATAGTAGAGGCTTTGACGAGTTTCATGTCTACTTTTGGCATTCCAAAAGTTGTTCAGTCCGACCAAGGCTCAAACTTTATGTCTAGACAGTTTTCTAAAGCCATGCGCCAACTAAACATTAAACACAATGTCTCAAGTGCTTATCATCCTCAGAGTCAAGGAGGGTTGGAAAGATTTCATCAGACTCTTAAGTCGCTCTTGAGGTCTTATTGTGTTGAACTTGATAGTGACTGGGAGGAAGGACTTCCCTGGATGCTGTTAGCCGTTCGTGAGGTTGTGCAAGAGAGCACGGGCTTTAGCCCCAATGAGTTAGTGTTTGGACATACTGTTAGAGGTCCTATGGCTGTCTTGGCAGATGAGTGGACATCATCTCATCCTCCTGAGAACGTGTCAGATTACGTTAGCAGTTTCCGTTACAGACTCTATGAAGCCCGAGCTGTAGCTTTAAGGAAACTGGGTAAGTCGCAAGGGAAGATGCAGAGGCTGTTTGACCGTAAAGTCAAGCCTAGAATTTTTAAAGTGGGTGATAAGGTGTTGGCCTTGTTACCCATCTTGACTAGTCCATTCCAGGCTAGGTTCGCTGGTCCTTACACTGTTATTAAGATTTGTCGTAATAACAATTATGTGTTGAGTACACCTAATCGTCGTAAGAAAACACAGGTTTGTCATGTTAACTTGCTGAAATCTTATGTGACTCCTGTACCTTCATTGCTTGTCGATGTTGTGACCACTGTAGATCTGAGTGCTCCAGAAACGCCGGTGGAGATTGGTCCTTCACGAGGTGCTGTGGAAGGCCGTCTAAACAACTCTGAGGTTCTTGCTAACCTGGGTTATCATTTGTCTCATTTATGTGAATCTGAAAAGGCTGATATTATCAAGTTGATAAATTCCTTTCCTTCTCTCTTTTCCGACATTCCTACTCAAACTCACGTCATCGAGCATGACATTGAAGTTGGCTCTGCTCAACCAGTTAAACAACATCCATACCGAGTAAACCCTATTAAAAAGAAGTTGTTACAGAAGGAGGTGGATTATTTGCTTGCTCATAATTTAGCAGAACCTAGTTTTAGTTCTTGGAGTTCTCCCTGCATCTTAGTGAGGAAACCTGATAATTCCTATCGTTTCTGCACTGATTACCGGAGACTTAACACTTTAACAAAACCTGACTGTTTTCCTTTACCTAGGATCGATGACTGTGTAGATCGTGTTGGTTCTGCCCAGTTTGTCAGCAAGTTCGATCTTCTGAAAGGTTACTGGCAAGTACCATTAACACCTCGTGCTAAAGAGCTATCTGCTTTTATTACACCTGACAGTTTCCTACAGTACACCGTCATGCCTTTTGGAGTTAGAAATGCTCCCGCTACTTTTCAGCGATTAGTCAATCGAGTGTTGTCTGGGTTGACGGGATGTGAGGCTTACTTGGACGATGTTGTCTTGTACAGTTCGTCTTGGTCTGAACATCTCGTACAAATCACAGAACTTTTTGAACGCTTAGCAAAAGCCAACTTAACGATAAATCTTGCGAAATGTGAATTTGGAAAGGCAACTGTGACATATTTGGGTAAGGTGGTTGGTCAAGGGCATGTAAAACCGATAAATGCAAAAGTAGAAACTATCTGTAGTTTTCCTACTCCAATTACACGTCGCGAGTTACGACGATTTCTTGGGATGGTGGGGTACTACAGGGGTTTTTGTAAGAATTTTGCAAGTGTCGTTGCCCCTATGACAGACTTGTTAAGCCCAAAGAGACCTTTTAATTGGTCAGAGCAGTGTCAGAATGCCTTTGATAATGCTAAATCCTTGTTAGCATCTGCTCCTGTTTTAGTGGCACCTAGTTTTGAGAAAAGGTTCTTACTAGCAGTTGATGCTAGTGCATCTGGCGCCGGTGCTGTCCTTTTACAGGAGGATTCAAAGGGAATCGAGCATCCGGTTAGCTACTTTTCCAAGAAATTTAATTGTCACCAGCAAGTGTATTCCACGGTAGAGAAGGAGGCTTTGGCCCTTGTTTTAGCTGTTCAACATTTTGAGATCTATTTAAGTTCAGTCTGTGGACCTATTATGGTTTACACTGACCATAACCCGTTGACTTTTATAGATCGCATGCGTGGAAAGAATCAAAGGATTCTGAGATGGAGCCTTATTCTCCAACCTTTCCACCTGCAGATTACACACATACGTGGCAAGGATAACATCATCGCTGATGCTCTCTCCCGTGTATAAGAGTCCAAATGCGTTGGGTATCTTATACATTTTCTTGTCTTTTCTCTATTTGTTTAGGGGTTTTTTTTCTTCCTCGTTTTTTTTTTTTTTTTCTTTCTTTTCCCCTCTCTGATGTTCTAGGGCCCAGGATTTCAGGAGCGAAAAGAAGTTGGGATTTATGAAGATGAGTGTTAATGTTATTATATACTCATATTTTGGTGGTGGTTTTTGCAAATGTATTTTTTATTGTTTTTTTCTCTCTTGTCGGTTTTTCAGGAAACCTCCTTTTAGAGTGGGAGGTGTGACGACCCTGAGTCTTCCTATTGGGCAGAATGGGAGAGCTTCCGATTGGGTCTCCTGTTAATTGCCAAATTAACTTGAGTGTGTGTGTGTGTGTGTATGTGTATATAAGCCAGTGTGTTTCATTAGAGGTTACGCTCTCTGTGGGATAGACATTCCCAGAGGCGTCTCCATGCTGGATGTAAGCACTTCTTGATTATTTTCTCATTTGTTTGTTTATCTTAAGTCATGTAGCATATATGTATATTTTGTTATATATTCATTCATTGTTTACCCTTAGACTTTTGTTTGTTGTTCTTTGTTTGTGTTCTTTATGCACAGTTTAATAAAACACTTTTCTTTGATTGGACCTTTGTTGTCGGATCCCCCTTTTATGTTGCGACTCAAAACGAGCGGGTCGTAACAAGTGCAATTACTACTAAAATCGGTCACATACAACTACAACAGGCAGCAGTTCTAGACAAACTGGGGACGATTAGCCAATCATCGAAACTAATAAGGAAAATATGATTTATTAACCTCTGCAGTTAACACACACTCGGTACCAGCTAAACAATGGGAACAGGATCTCAATATACACACAGATATCAATTTCTGGAACACAATCTGCACAAATACATTTAGCTTCAGTATAAATAAAAATATTCAATTAATCCAATACAAAGTTATACATAGAACGCATTTAACTCAAGAAAAACTGTTTAAAATGGGTATAACTGAAACAGACAAATGCATAAACTGTACTCTAAACACCGGACACATATTTTCATGCGCTATGGTTATGTCCGTCTGTCAGCCCTGTCATGAAATGAGAACGAGGAAGCAATTGCAGGTGAAATAAACTCTTTAATTGTCACGCTGATGTAACCAAACAGTCAACAACACCCTGGCGGGTAACGCAGGGACCTTGATGATCAACACCGTGAGTCTGAGCTGGTGCTGAGTGAAGTGAGGGTGATAATGAAGGTGAATTCCGGCATGAACGATGAACGGAAACAACGAACAGGAATCCCAGGAACAACACCACACGATCACAGAACGGGAACAGGAACACAGGATCAGGACACCAGACAGCACAAAACATCGACAACGATCTGACAAAGGAGAGGAGAAAGTATTTAAGCAAGTGATGATGAGTCGCAGCTGACGCCGATGATGAACTAATGAATGAGCATGATTGCTCCGGCCACACCCACAGATCCACGCAACACATCACACAAACACAAATAACAGAGGCACGAGACTAAAAGAAAGCAATGCATTCATGAACCGTGACAAGCCCATTCTGGAAGGAAGTTATCAAAACCATTTCAATAGTTTTTAATTGTAACATCCCTTTCTCCCCATCATTATGACTGTTAGGTGATACATCAATAATACCCAATACAACAGAACACACAGCTCCACTACTCCTATCTCTGGCCATTGCTAAGAAAACAATTCTCTTACACTGGAAAGACAAAACAAATATCTCCACCACACACTGGACTCAATTATTAAGAAATCATATAACCTATGAAAGACAAACTGCAATAGCAAAAAAACGACTGGACACATTCACAAAACAATTCACCCCCCTTCTTTTAAGCTAGATAAGCAGATATCATCCAAATATTCCCTAAAGACACATTCTAATTACAAGATCTCTCTTTTCACGACCTTTTTGTTTGTTTGTTTTTCTGCTTTCTGTTGTTTTTATTTATTTATTTATTTTTATGTCTCAATAAATGTATTGTGTAATTATTGTGTAAATCCCGAAACACTATTCACATAACGCATTGGTAAAATGTGCTCATAGATTACATCTCTCTAGAATATTTTTCACTTCATTACAACTGTATATCGGAACCACAACACTCCAGGTCAGACCTCATTCAACTATTACAAATCTGACACAATCATCCTGATTAATTATGAGTTCATTTATTATTATGCATATTTACACAAGGTTTTAGTAATATTGTGAGTATTTTCATTATTATAATTATTATTGACATTAATGTTATTATTATGTTCAATATCATGGGAAGATTTAGCGGTGATGAATGAGGGCGATGTGATGACGTTTTGCTTGATAAGGACGGTAACGGTATAATGTATATCTTAAATGACTAAAAAATATTAATAAATAAATGAAGTGATGATGATGATAATAATAATGATATAAATATCTAAAATATAAAAATGTAACCAAATCAAATCAACACCTAACATATACCACACATGATTTTTAAGCACTACACCCTTCTTACCCTTCTTAATGCACCACCTCAGCTTAGGCACACATACAAATAATAACTGTACTATGAATGAGAAGAGGAGGGAAAAAACAAAAAACATGCACACTGACACAGAAGCTAGGAGAGGTGTGGTATGTGTTAGGTAAGTGTCTTTTTATTGTTACTCTTGTCATTTTGTCATTGTTATTGTTGTTATCATTATTATTATTACTGTTACTACTGTAATTATTATTGACATCACTGTCGCCGTCCTCACGAAGTGTTATCGTCGCCATCTTCAGCATTGCTATTTTGTATGAGTACTACTATAGTTGTTGTTGTTATCATTATTATCAATGTTATCTATTATTATTGATATCACTATTTCCGTCAACACAACTTATCACCATCCTTTATTATACATGCTATTACTATTTAAATACTTCCACTATTACTATTATTATCTGTCATTTCTGCTTATTTTTCATTGCTGTTATTATCACTGCTGTTTTATTGTTGTTGTTTTTCTTTTGTTGATTTCTATGTTCACCCTATGTTGTAAGTTTTGCACTCCTAAATAAAAAAACTAAAAAAAATAAAAAAATAAAACCTGCAGACAAGGGAAACGCAGCGGTGATTCTTGACAGAGACCAGTACATCTCAGAGGGACAGAGACAGTTGGCAGTGAGGGAGCATTATCATCCATTGGAGCAGCCCATCTCTGTAAAAGACAAGATCATTCCCTTGGTGACACATTATTCCAGCATTAGCAGACAGTTAAACGTAGCAGTCAAATGCAATTTTGAGAAATTCTTAGCACCCTCTAAATATTTGCAACGTCATAAACCGATAGCAGTATACAGGAGAAACAAGAACTTCCTCGATATGCTGGTTCAAAGCAAACTGAGTAAACCGGAGGTAGAAAAACTAAAGAACACACCAGTAACAAAAGGCCGAGTTGCCAGCTGCAAATATTATGTTCCTCGTAAACTGATCAGAAGCAGATTTAATAAAAACATTGTGAACTTGTCCACGTCCCTCTCACATCTCAGCAAGAACTGTGTGTATCTCATCTACTGTAATAAATGTCAACGACAGTATGTAGGCCAGACTAAGAATGAGCTGAGAATTAGGATATACCAACATGCACATAATGTGACCCATAAAATAATGAAAAGAAGATACTTGGTACAGCACTTCTTGACCCACGGCCTACAGTCGTTGAGGGTCACTTGTCTCCAGGCTAATCCACGCTGGTCACTGCAGGAAAGGCTCAGGGCTGAAGGCCGGTGGATCAAACGCCTGGACACAGTGTTCCCCAGGGGTCTAAATGAGACATAGGGACACAAACCTTTCACTCTTCTCCAAGTCAGCTATCCTTTCCTCTCTTTCCTAAACCTGTCTTTACGTCTTTTAGTGTGAAATATTCGTATACTAAGGTGACACATGACACCACCCTAACCCTACCCATCAGTCACCTCTTGCGCACGGCCCGGGAAGCGCACACCCCGCCACAGACCTAACCCTACCCGCAGGCAACCCTGGGACGCGTAGCCCGCTACCAACCGAACCCTACCCGTGCTAACCCGGGCTATACATACCCCTTCACAGAGCCTAACCAAAAGTAACCCTGGGCCCTATAGCCCTAGTCTTCATAGTCCGCATGGAGATGAACCCTGTGTTCTGTACCCCTAGCAGAGAACACAATACTGGTGTGATATATGTTATATATACTCTCTCTTTTCCTCTATTTCATCATTATAATAAATAATATCTTAAATAATATTTTTTAAAAATAACAGAGCACATAAGCATACGTATACATGATTCAAGATCGAACATGAGTGTAATAATGATGTGAGAAATGACCCTAATTCTGTCCTACGGCTGTCCTTAGTGGTCAGTGGAAGGATGGACCGTACACAACTCATGTTTTCATCCTCATCACTGTAATAAAAGACGGGAATAACCCAGAGATAAGAAAGAACAGAGGGATTTTAGAATCAGCTTAAATATGGAAAAGAGTAATATACATAGTTATAACATATATGATATATATGATCAGATGGTTTAACTCAAACTAGTGAATACACATAATTACAAATTAGGGGTGTAACGGTACACGTATTCGTATTGAACCGTTTCGGTACAGGGCTTCCGGTACGGTGCACGCGTGTACCGAACGGTTATGAATGTAATCTTTAACAGTTCACAGTCGGCTTGTTGTAAGTGGAACACACTTCAATCCGAGTTCCCACACGAACATATTAAGTATTCAGTCCATTTTATCACGAAATCAAACGATAAATGCCGTTTTGACGCTCTATGTGGCGTGACTGGTCACTGATCACAGTTCAAGCGGCCACGCGATCATCTGTGAAGGCGATCGATCATCTCTTACTAAAGAATAAACATGAATGAACATCTGAAGGTATGCTGAGGATACATTTCAACTTACTGTCATGTATATATGTGGTGTATTCGCTCAATCAGTGTTTCAACGGCGGAAAGACGTCAATATAACAGCTGTAAACTAAACAATGTCATGTAACTTTAGCATCACATTTACCTCAGGCAGTCATTCAGTGTCCACAGAATTTTATTCACTAGAGAAATCAATTCTTTCACTAAATATATGCTCTATATTAGCCGTTATATTCATTATATTCTACTTAACCTGTTAGTGATGTCTTGATTATTTCATGCATGTTAAATAAACCTGTCATGAAAATGACAGACACTGTATATAAATTATTATATTTCAACAAAGAAAAAAACTATTTTATAATTAGATTTAGGAGTTAATGCAAAACCTGCCTTATGTGAAGTTTACATGTGTGCACACAATGTGTTATTTGAGTGTTGATTATTATACCTAAAAATAAATAGCAACTGAATTTAGGCTAATAGTTTGGGCTCTGTGGTCAATCTTTAATATTAATGTACAAGTAAGGGCTCCCTATATAATTTACAGAAATATCTTAAATAAACTTTTAGATATAATTTAATTCATTCAAGGGCAGATACTTTTTTTCCCAGTAAACCACTGTTAAATATAAAAAATAAATAAAAAGCAATTTTGTAAATCTGCTGTACCGAACTCGTACCGAACCGTGACTTCAAAACCGAGGTACGTACCGAACCGTCAGTTTTGTGTACTGTTACACCCTTATTACAAATGGATAAAAACGGAAAAAATATATATACATATATGTTTGGGCACAAGAAAGGAATATCTATAGATATAAACCAATAAAACAGCACTAAACAATATCAAATATACAGGGATAAAGAGAAAATGGGTCATACAAAGGCAGAAAACACATATATTGGAGATACTACATGATTAATAACTCCAAGAAAACTGATTTCAAGATGGAACAGATTAATATCCTTATGCTTGTGGACTATATAGACATATAACTGATATTATGATTTGGGATACACAAACAACAGGGGACAGGATATCAAGTGATATGAGTATAGTATGATATTTTTGGGACTATGGGATTTATGTCTCAACGTTTACACACCTGGTATTAATTTAGAAAACAATATATAATAATTAGACATTATTGTGACGTGTACTTACCGTTTGACATCATTTAAAAATCCAATTTCACCTGCCAGGGATGCTTTGCAACTCAGAGAACATGGAATCGTCGTGTTTTTGTATTTTAAAACTCTTAAATCCTTGTTTTATACACGTTTTACTCTCGGAGGAGAGTAATTTGCATATAACTTCACCATCCGCACACCCAGAGAGAGAGAGAGAGTCACGTGACAATACACAAAACTCGATATATCTTTTAAATCTTCTTCCCTAAAAATACAATCTCTTTACAAACTCATCAAGAAGCGCAGTTCACTGCTTTTCGTTATTTCAAACTCGAGTTCTGAGTTATTTTAAGCCTCTTAGGAGCAGTTTTAGTGTCTGAGGAGAAAGGGTTTTCCATATAAGGGGGCGCGCCTCGGACGCGCGCTCACACTGCACATGGTCGAGTCGGAGAGCAGTCGCGTCGAGCGAACTCTCCGTGCTGTATTCACATTTTCTTAAAAAATACTATTTTATCTTAATCAACCTTCATTTTTCAGACTAAGCCCATCCTGAAGAAGGCACAAGGAAAAAAGACCAAAAAAACTGTTCTTCATTTATTTTCTCTGGACATAGTTAGTTTGAGTCAGTGTAAAAAGACAGGGTTAGTTAGATGGACACGTACAGAGGAAGACAGAGACGAAGAGCGTCTCCCAGGCCGAGGTACAGGCCCCCAAACAGACCATATGACAGGAGAACACGTTCATATCCTCAGAGACCGGCCGGTCCTAGAGGAAGAGAAATGTATAGAAGAAAAGATAGAGAGAATAACAATGATCATTATAACGATAGAAAAGATTTATAGTAGGAACATGTTTGAAGCATCCAGGCCTGGATCTTCATATAACCCTACCGAGTTCCACAACGAACGGTTTGACAACAGGGGAAGTCCAGACAGATTTCCCAGCGACCGTTTCCATCGGCCAGTGGTGTCCGGCCCATACTGGTCGCCCACCAATGAACAAAGTAATTAATCAAATGTCATTCATAATACAGGTTAGACAATAATAATAATACAGGGCCAAGATTATCACAAATAAACACAAGATTTTGACGCATATCCAAGGGTTTGTGTGGAGCGCGCACTGCAAAGAGGCGCGGGCGCGAACCCTTGCATTTCCTATCAACAGTGGAAACAACTTAAAATACTAGCCTATAATAAAATAAAACAATCAGACATGCTTTCATAATCTCTGTGAACTGTAGCACGGAACTGGCCTTCAAAAAAAAAAACTCTTTTCCATATTAAATTGTGAATATTTTAAATGTTTAATAAAGGGGCAAAAATTCATAAACTAAAATCTGAAAATACGTCAATATTTATTTTTCTTGCGCAGTATTTGGTTTACACAATTCAAATTCAAATGTTGGTGTTCAACTTGACGCTTTTTATAATAGCCTACAACAACCGTTCATTTTTCTTTTTTCAATTACGGGTTAAAAAAGGAAAAGACGAATGGATACAAACACACGGACCCGGCAGCCTATTACTGTACATATTTTACACAATATGAAGAAAAATCAAACAGCTATATAATATGCAACTGTAACCCCTCCACCCGGGTCCTTCTCACCCCGCTCCGTGCGGGTCGCGAACCCGGGTCTCCGGCATGAGAGTCAGGTGCTCTAACAAGGAGGCTAAAACTTACAAAAAAGGAAATAAGCAATTCATTAAATATCAGTCATAATACAGGTTAGACAATAATAATAACGTGCTAAGATTATCACAATCATCTAATATGACTTGACTTTAATAATATATAGTACATATGAATAGTAATCCCAACAGGCACTGCTGTTTGAACAGTCGAAAATAAATTATATTTGTTAAATGATATGCTGTTTTAATTTACAATACAATTATAATTATCAGTATTAAATCTACATCTACTGTGCTGGAGTGTGACAGATGAATTCAAAACAACATGTAACGTTTGTGTCTACATCAGTCATTGAAGGGAGAACTTGTGTGGCCACGATATTGAACTGCTTTCTTATGTGCCTGGTGAATTCCTTCAAATGTTGGTCACGGTGGTGTATATTCACCCAAAATCCAAACGGAGCCTATGGTGAAGGAGACTGTTGAACGGATAGTTTTTAAGCCCCTGAAGGGTTTGAAGCGCTGCTCTTTCAAACACACTTCAACCGCATGTTAAATACACCTGTGTGTTTTTCACTGTCCAGTCTTTAGCTAGCAGTCTGAACACAGCCTACGAAAATTCCCTGTTTCACCTGAAAACTGAAATTCAGAGAGAGAGAGAGAGAGAGAGAGAGAACTTTCTACCAAAAACGATGAGTCAGACAAGGTTGTCCTAAAAGTAAACTGAAGTAAACAGCCAGTGGACAGAACTAGTCAGAAATATTCTTCTCGTCTGAATGTGTACAAATCTTTTTATTATTGTTATTATTTATTTAATTGTATTAATTATTTTCTTGATTATAAAATGTTTTCATGTATTTTTTACTGATTGATTTATTGGCTTCAGAGAGACAGTAAAGGAGCTGATCACTCACTCAAGGCCTGATCACTCATGGCTCCTCCCACTCGTCCTCTTCCTCCAATCAGAACGCTGGAAGACTCATTGATCACTCACCCAAGGCCTGATCACTCACGGCTCCTCCCACTCATCCTCCTCCTCCAATCAGAACGCTGGAAGACTCATTGATCACAGCTGCACTGGAGTACAGAAGCTTTGAAAAGCTCTTGTGGTGAGTCAGTGTCCGTCTGACGCTCGCTCAGATCTCTCTCTCAGATCGCTCTCTATCTGTCTCATTTTCCTCCCTGCGGTATGGTAATATAATGTTTCCTCCTTTCAGCTCCAGTCTCTTCTGGGCTGTTTGTTGTGTTGGGTTTTTATCAGTTTGGCTCTCTATGTTGGGCTCATTTTGGAGAAAACCTTTGACACAACCATTTTGAGTCTCTTACCCATTAGCTCAAGAGTTTTTGTTCAGCTAACAATCTACATGAAGAAAAGTTTGGCCTCAGACTAAAACAAAAAGAAAAGAAATGTAGTTTGGCACATGCACCTGAGGAACAGTCCTCATTCAGTGCGGGCAGGTGTTTGACATCAGTGAGAGACGTTAGAAAAGCTCCACTTGTTTCTGACTGGAAGAGAAAAGAGTCTGAGAGTGGAGGAGGAATGAGAGTCAATGTGTGTTTGAAGAAAGAGAGGATGAATGAAGGAAAATAATCTGAGAGTGATGGAGGAATGAGAGTCACTGTGTGTTTGAAGAAAGAGAAGATAAGTGAAGGAAAAGAGTCTGAGAGTGTGATGGAGGATTGAGAATCAATGTGTGTTTGAAGAAAGAGAAGATCAGTGAAGGGAAAGAGTCTGAGAGTGTGATGAGGAATGAGAGTCAATGTGTGTTTGAAGAAAGAGAAGATGAGTAAAGGGAAAGAGTCTGAGAGTGTGATGAGGAATGAGAGTCAATGTGTGTTTGAAGAAAGAGAAGATGAGTGAAGGAAAAGAGTCTGAGAGTGTGATGGAGGAATGAGAGTCAATGTGTGTTTGAAGAAAGAGAAGATGAGTGAAGGAAAAGAGTCTGAGAGTGATGGAGGAATGAGAGTCAATGTGTGTTTGAAGAAAGAGAAGATGAGTGAAGGAAAAGAGTCAGAGAGTGAGGGAGGAATGAGAGTCAGTGTGTTTGAAGAAAGAGAAGATGAGTGAAGGGAAAGAGTCTGAGAGTGTGATGAGGAATGAGAGTCAATGTGTGTTTGAAGAAAGAGAAGATGAGTAAAGGGAAAGAGTCTGAGAGTGTGATGAGGAATGAGAGTCAATGTGTGTTTGAAGAAAGAGAAGATGAGTGAAGGAAAAGAGTCTGAGAGTGTGATGAGGAATGAGAGTCAATGTGTGTTTGAAGAAAGAGAAGATGAGTGAAGGAAAAGAGTCTGAGAGTGATGGAGGAATGAGAGTCAATGTGTGTTTGAAGAAAGAGAAGATGAGTGAAGGAAAAGAGTCAGAGAGTGAGGGAGGAATGAGAGTCAGTGTGTTTGAAGAAAGAGAAGATGAGTGAAGGAAAAGAGTCTGAGAGTGATGGAGGAATGAGAGTCAATGTGTGTTTGAAGAAAGAGAAGATGAGTGAAGGAAAAGAGTCAGAGAGTGAGGGAGGAATGAGAGTCAGTGTGTTTGAAGAAAGAGAAGATGAGTGAAGGAAAAGAGTCTAAGGGCCCTATCTTGCACCCAGCGCAATTGACTTTGTACACCGACGCATGTGTCATTCCTATTTTGCACCCGCGCAAAGCGCGCTTTTCCCTCCACAGAAGCACGTCGCTAAACTAGTGAATGAACTTGCGCTACCTGGGCGGTTCAGCGCAAAAAAGGAGGCGTGTTCCGGCGCAAACAATCCCTGGTGCTATTTTGCTTTTCCATTAAACAATTGCGCCACTGACCAGAAAAAACCTAGTCTAAAGTCAGTGGCGCGTTGCGTGTTGTTCATTATGCTATTTTAAGGGCGCATGCTTGACCATAATGTATAGCGTGCACAACGCGCATACACTTTGCTCATGTAATCTACACAGATGCAACAGTTATTTTTGCAAATCATAAATTGTTACACTAAAAAATATTAACACATGAGATGACGGAAATCATTGTGGTGTGCCACGAAGATGTGAAAAAATAGGCATAAATCTAGCTTACAAATGATTCAGGCTAATTGTAATAATTAAGGATAAGACCTGTTTGCCCAATAGTGGCAAGACATATATGTATATAAGGACATCTGACAAATTGGTTTGTCCGTCAAGAACCAGGAAAAAAAATCGACTGAAAAACTGAAAAAACTGAAAGACTGAAAAAAAAAGACTGTGAAATCACCTTTACCATAATGTACAACATTACAACTTCACTTCTCTGTCTTTCACTGCTCTTACAAGCACATCAGTCTCCTCGGCTGTGAACCGCTCCTGGCGTGCGCCTGGTAAATACGCCATAATAATAGCAATCCATAATGGAACTTGCGCACCTGCTTTTAAAGGGAATGTTGGATGACGCTCGGATTGGTTTATTCACGTTACGCCCAAACCACACCTATGAATAATGAAGCTACTTCAGACCAACCCATTTTAGATTTGCGCCGGGCGCAAGAGCCATTTATCCCGCCGGGAAAATAGCAACAGCGCCGAGACCCGCCCACAAAGTTACTTGCGCTTCGCGCTGTGACACTTGCGTTTCAGATCGTTAAAATAGGGCCCTAAGAGTGTGATGAGGAATGAGAGTCAATGTGTGTTTGAAGAAAGAGAAGATGAGTGAAGGAAAAGAGTCAGAGAGTGATGGAGGAATGAGAGTCAATGTGTGTTTGAAGAAAGAGGATGAGTGAAGGAAAAGAGTCAGAGAGTGATGGAGGAATGAGAGTCAATGTGTGTTTGAAGAAAGAGAAGATGAGTGAAGGAAAAGAGTCTGAGAGTGTGATGGAGGAATGAGAGTCAATGTGTGCTTGAAGAAAGAGAAGATGAGTGAAGGAATAGAGTCAGAGAGTGATGGAGGAATGAGAGTCAATGTGTGTTTGAAGAAATAGAGGATGAATGAAGGAAAAGAGTCTGAGAGTGTGATGGAGGAATGAGAGTCAATGTGTGTTTGAAGAAAGAGAAGATGAATGAAGGGAAAGAGTCTGAGAGTGAGATGAGGAATGAGAGTCAATGTGTGTTTGAAGAAAGAGAAGATGAATGAAAGAAAAGAGTCTGAGAGTGTGGGATATTCTGTGCGCAGTGGGATGGTTGGAACTCAACTGGCCTAATTCTTCGGCTAGAAAGAACTGCAGCTAATCCAGAGTGAACTTTGATGATAGTTTATTCAGTCATCCAATTGCAAGGCATACACAGGTTTGCGTGGATACATAAATGTGGTTTTCTGTGAGAGAACAAATAAGGATCGTAAATATACATGATAAGGACATGACACAAGATACACAGTTAAGAACTGTATAACTACACTTATAAGTTGCATTTGTATAATGTAACTGTGAACGAGAGCTTATTGCACCATATATAGGCGCTAAATGCAGCTGCATTAAAAGGAGCGGAGCTGCCGCTGCTGCTGCTAACAAGCGGTGTCGGGTTACAAAAGTGTGTGCGCGTTAGCACTGCCCTGCGCTCTGTATAACAATGTAAATATGCCGATCAGACCTGATACATATTTCCATCAACATACATTACAAACAAATATTTTCTATAAACGAATAAACATTGTTGATAACAAAATAACTAACTGATTATTCACATAGGTGAGCATTACGCTATATGTTGACACAAAATACTTCTGAGGTGAAATCAGCTGAATTATACGATGACACACTCTGATACACGTCTACAATGACAATAAATATTATTACTTACGGAGTTATTAACGCACAGCAATACCACACAAGGAAAAACAGACTTTTGAGGAATAAACAAGCCAGGAAAACTCCGTATAACTCCGTTACTGGACGCTGCTGAGATGAAAACTCTGCGCATGCACCAGACAAGTCTGAACAAGTTGACGAGCACATGCGCGAGGCAGGGAATTTTGTACAGCCGCCCCACAAATTTACGTAGGAAATTTGTAAGTCCCCAAAATGCCACAAAAAGTCCACTACTAGTGCTGCAAACTAATCTTTAGGCATTTCAGGCAATACAATGAGTTTAGCAACCGGGCGGACATAGATATTCCCTTTAATGTCTACTTCCACGGCTCTTATCGCACCATCGTCACTTGGTAGGACTCTGGTTACCTTACCGACTGGCCATTGGGCTCTGGGAAGTTGAAAGTCTGCAATCAATACAACCTGATCGACGGCTAGGTTTTGTGTGATGTTTTGCCACTTCTGTCGAAGCTGAAGACTGGGTAGGTAGTTCCTGAGGAACTGGGTCCAGAAGTGATCAGCGATCACTTGGCTGTGTCTGTAGCGTCGCCGTCCAAGTAGATTGCTGGGTCCATACACAGCCTGAGGTAGGGAAGCGTCCTGCCGCCCCATAAGCAGCAAATTGGGGGTAATAGGATCCGGATCCGCTATATCAGATGATACGTACCCCAGGGGTTTCGAATTTAGGATGCCTTCCACTTCGATCAACACTGTGATAAGGACTTCCTCAGAGACAGTATGATCTTTCAGAACAACTTGGAGCGCAGCCTTGACAGATTTAATTTCCCTCTCCCATACTCCTCCGAAGTGCGGTGCGTGAGGTGGGTTGAAATGAAAGGAGATTTTTTGTTTGGCTAGTTGCTCTTGGAGAGATGGTTCCATTTCAGCGAAGGCTTCAGAGAGCTCACGCTCTCCACCCCTGAAGTTGGTTCCTCTGTCGCAGATGATCTCAAAGGGCTTTCCTCTCCTATATTTATATATTTATATTATATATTTTATATTTATATTTATGCATTTGGCAAACGCTTTTATCCAAAGCGACTTACAGTGCACTTATTACAGGGACAATCCCCCTGGAGCAACGTGGAGTAAAGTGCCTTGCTCAAGGACACACTGGCGAATTGAATGACCAGTTGAATGACCACTGGGATAGAACCAGCAACCTTCTGCATATCAGTTCAGTGGTTTAACCCACTGGACCACCATCTCCACAGCTCCTAGCTATGAAGCGTCTGAGGGCTAGTAAAAAGGAATCGGCATCCATGCTGCATAACAAGTCGATATGTACGCATCTTGTAGTGTCCATGCTGCATAACAAGTCGATATGTACGCATCTTGTAGTGAGACATTTAAATATTATTACCATTTCCTACACTCAGCGCATTGTCTCTGGTGCTTTTTGACCACCTGGCGGCCTCTGAGAACCCAATAGGTTCGTCTTATCTCTGCGAAAACTCTTTCAGGACCTGCGTGCATCAAGCGGTTATCAAAGTCTTGGATTAACAGTTTTGTTATGGGGTGTTCTGATGCCAGCACGATAGGGTGAAGTGTATCCTCTGATAGTGTTGCAGCTTTGCGTAATCTACCACCCACTCGAATCAGATCAAGTTGAGGGTCCAAAGTTGGAGCAAGGGAATGCAATCGACTGGTTGAATGCACAGATTTATTGGCGTTAAGGGCATGCACTTCATCAGGAAAACTTTCCATCTGTGCATGTCTGAGTACAGCCGTTTCAGTCTCTATGCGTTCTGTCGCCGACATAGGGGGTGCTGCCGCCCCATGAAGAGACTGATAGCTGGTCATGATGAGGTCATCCCATGAGTTGCAGTCATCTACATTAGGTGAAGAGGCATGACTGATTGAGATATTACCACAGAATGAGGATTTACGGAGTTCTTCTGAATCTTCAACTGGCACTGAAGGGTGGTTTGGCCAGTGGTCTGAAGATTGTTGCAGAAATGCTGGACCTTGCTTCCATCTGCAGGGATGGGACAGATATATGAGTGTCTTACCGCGAGTGATATCGTCGGCAGGATTGTTATCTGAGTCCACGTATTTCCAGTTCTCATACCCAACGAGTTCTTGAATTTCTGCAATTCGCGTGCCAACGAACACTTTGTAATTGCATGACTCAGACTGTATCCAGTGGAGAACAGTGGTTGAATCGGACCACATTACTGTCTGCCTGATATTAAGTGTAAGCTCTGTGCTCAGTGTTTTAGCAAGCTGAGCTCCTGACAATGCTGCACAGAGCTCCAGGCGTGGCATGGAGAGTTGCTTCTTGGGTGCCACCCGTGACCTCCCCATGATGAATGCAACTTGGATATCATCAGCCGTTTCCACCCGTAGATAAGCTACAGAGCCATATGCCTTCTCCGAAGCATCACAGAAGACATGCATATCAATAATGGACATGGTGTTGTTGCATGCAGGTGTGTAACACCTGGGCAGTGTTATTCTCTGTAGGTTAGGCAGCTCTTCTTCCCATGTGTGCCATTCTGAGGAGATGTCAGCAGGCAGAGGTTCATCCCAACCTCCAACCCTCTTCCAAAGTGTCTGCACCAGGATTTTGGCCCTTGTGGTGAAAGGGATGATGTATCCGAGTGGGTCATACTGGCTTGCAAGGATGCGATAGACACTTCTCATTGAGGTTTCCTCAATTGTTGACACAGGCCTGTGCTTATAGCCTAAAGTGTCCTGGGAACAGTGCCACACGAGGCCGAGGGTTGACTCTTGCGGATCAATTTTGTTTGCTGAGAGCCACAGCTCGCAGCCTACAGATTTGGCTTCAGAGGGTAGATGTGCAATCACATCAGGAACATTGCTAGCCCACTGCCTTATGTCGAAGCCACCAGCAGCTAATACTGCTCTAATTTTGTCGATGAGTTTCTTAGCCTGATGCTGAGACTGAAGAGACTGTAAGCAATTGTCCACATAGAAAGACTGCTGAACGGACTCAACTACATCTTCATTGCCTTCACTGTTGTCCCTGACATGTCTCTGGAGAGCATAAGTAGCGCAGCATGGACTACAGGTGGTCCCAAATGGTAACACTCGCCATTCATAGATGTCTGGGCTACGATCTCTTTCCATGTTTCTCCAGAGAAAGCGGAGCAGGGGCTGGTCTTCCGGTAACAGTCTGATCTGGTGAAACATGGCCCGTATGTCTCCACTTATGGCAACGGCATACTCTCTGAACCTGAGCAGGACTCCCAACAGTGGTGGACCAAGAGTGGGACCAGGTAGTAGATTGTCATTCAGGCTCATTTGATTGTCGGTGAATGAACAATTAAAGACGACCCGGGCTTTGTCATTGTGGAGCACAATGTGGTGAGGAACGTACCATGAATCACTGGAATTGGCTTCTGGGTTGTTTATTCGTACCGCATAACCTGCCTCCTCAAGTTTGTGTATTTCTTTGTTGTACACGTTTGCCAGGTCAGGGTTCTTTACAAGGCGACGTTCTGTGGCTCTTAAAAGAGCCATGACAGCGTTGGGTGTTGCCTGGAGTTTAGCCGCATCTCGCTTATGAAGTAGTGGGGTAGCATAACGTGTTGTACCATCAACTGTAACACGTACCGATTTCTCCTCCAACATGGCAAGTGCAGATTTATCTTGCCTGGAGCGGACTACTTCTTTCTCATTTCTCTGTGGCAGTATGTCAAGCTGCCACAACCGCTCCACATGTTGACGTAAATCTTGCATCGGAGAAAGGAATGTGGTGTGGAGGCATACGCTTACGTTTGAGGGCTGCTGGAGAAAGGTTGTTGGTCCTTGAACTGTCCAGCCAAGAAGTGTGTGTACCGCTATAGGACTACCAAGCGGTCCCATACGGATGGGGCAGTTTGGTGTGATCAGCTGTGGATAATCTGATCCTATGAGTAGCAAAGGCTGCACTTTAGTGAACGCTAACAAGGGAATGGCCCTGAGGTGTCCATATCTCCTCTTAAGTGCGTCCGCGGGGCATGACTGCTCAGCAAGGTTGAGATCTGCGGCTGTGAATGCGTTCCGAATCTGGTGTTTAACGCTTAGGTGTGAAAGAGCAGATACCTCAAAGGAGACTGTGGTTCCTCTTAGTTGAACAAGGTCTTGTCTTATTGTTCGAAGAGTCAAGTTTTCCTCAGATCCTTTCAAGCCCAGCTGCCTGACTGCTGCTGGCAAGATTATCGTTCTTTCAGACCCATCGTCCAACACAGCATGGGTGTCCAGGAACCTTTTACCACTGCGAAGTCTTACCGGGACAACTTTCAGCATCACTCTGCCTGAATGACTGGCCTGAACCAAGTAAACCTGAGAAGTGGTTGTGCTCACTGTGAGAATGCTTTGGTTTTCTGCCGTGACCGCAACTTCATGCAGAACGGGCAGGTGGAGTCCTCCACAGGTAGAGCAAGTTTTCTTGAGCGTGCAGCTGTCTTGTTCGTGACCTTGTCCACACCTCCAGCATTTCTTGTGTTCTTTAATCCAGCTTCCTCTTTGTGTGTGGTTCAACTTGCAAAAGGCTGCACAAGCATTGAGATAATGTTCATGGTTGTTGCAGAAGGGACAAAAGGGCTTGAAGCGCTCCCGCTTTTTGGCTATAACTGCTATTTTAGTGTCGGTGAGGGAGCTGGAGGCCAAATTAACAGCTTTAGGTTGTTCACTGCCTGTGAGGATTGTAGCTGCCCTGGCTTTGGGATGAGAAAGAGGTTTCTGCTCTCGCCGGAAGGATTCTGTAGGCACTGGCCCTGTTACCCGCCTAGATATTTGAATGGCCTGAGTCTTCCTCTCCAGCCACTCTGCAAATTCTGGCAATGTGTAAGTCCTGGAACTGCCACTCACAATGATGTGATGGTTGAGACAGTACTCTATGAATGAGTCTCTATAGCTGCCAGGCAGTTTGGTCAGTAGAGTGTCAACGTGGGAGCCACATTGCAGTTCGTATCTAGAGGGCCCGTCCATTGTGTTCAACATGCCCACCAGTGTATTAACAGCTGCAGCAAAGTCCTCAAATCCTTGCGCATCACCCGGTCGAATAACTGGTGCATTGAGGATGGCTCTCAGCTCGCTCTGAATTAACTGTCTTGGTTGACCGTATCTCTGTTCGAGAGCCTGCATGGCACTGGTGTAGGGAAATGGGCTGTTGACATACCTTTTAGCTACCTGGTAAGCGGCTGGCAGATGTAGATGATCCAAGAGCACTTGATATTTATAGTCCTCTGTTAGATGTCTGTGTGGGCCAAGGATACTGTCCAGTCCCTTCTTAAGCATAAGGAAATCACTCTCTTTCCCTGAGGAGAAGACTGCCAGCTTTGGTTTGGGTATGCCATATGAGGACGCAATGGCCATCTCCATCAGTCCAGGTGCCACAGGGTTGACGGGATAATAATACTGTGGTGGTGGTCCAGGCCAAGGAGGTAAAGGCTGAGGTAGTGGTTGATAAGGTCGTTGAGGATGCATCACTGGTTGCGCTGGTACAGGCTGAACTGGAGCTGGCACCGTCTGCTGGTAATGTGGCTGCAGTGAGGCTGGCGCAGTTTGAAGAGCAGCTGACTGACGTCGGGGTTGCACATAAGTGTGCGCAGGCGGTACTGCAGCTGATTGATGTGATGGCTGTATGCGGGCCGGTGCAGGCTGCACTGGAGTCGGCCGATGCTGTGGCTGTACCTGAGGATAGGCAGGCTGAACAGGCGGAGCAGCTGTGGGGGGCCATGAGTCTGATCGTCGGAGTTCTGTAAATGGTCTCTGAGACTGTGGCCCTGGCAGGGAAGATACACGACCTATATTAGGTGGCTGCATGATTGGTTCTGGCTGCATAGAGGGCTCTTGGTAAAGTGTCTCCTCATATTGTGGGGATGATGCTACAGTCACAGAGGGTTCTAATCCATTGTTACTGAGTTCAACATGAGGAAGACTCTGGTAGTGTCCGTAAGCAGGAGATCTAGAGGCAAAAGATGCCTGTCTAGCACTGTCCATTCTAATTTGAAGCTCTCTCATCTCACTGCTTAAATCTCTCCACCGAGCTTCTAAGTGATGCAGCTTCCCACGTTCAAAGTCTCTGGCCGCTGGAGCAGGAGTAATATAGCCCCTATAAGGATCCTGGCTTGCATGATATATTCCTTCAGCGACCTCTGCTGGTGATGAATGAACATTGCGCGGAGGTGGATAATCAAGCACATAATCCTCCAAGTAGGTGGGCACCCGCCGGGTACGACTTGGACGAGGATCTGGCTCTTGTCCTCCCTCAAAGAAGTCTCTGGATGTAGCCATAGCGCAGCTGATGTCCCGAATCCGGCTCGAAGGACCAATTTGTGGGATATTCTGTGCGCAGTGGGATGGTTGGAACTCAACTGGCCTAATTCTTCGGCTAGAAAGAACTGCAGCTAATCCAGAGTGAACTTTGATGATAGTTTATTCAGTCATCCAATTGCAAGGCATACACAGGTTTGCGTGGATACATAAATGTGGTTTTCTGTGAGAGAACAAATAAGGATCGTAAATATACATGATAAGGACATGACACAAGATACACAGTTAAGAACTGTATAACTACACTTATAAGTTGCATTTGTATAATGTAACTGTGAACGAGAGCTTATTGCACCATATATAGGCGCTAAATGCAGCTGCATTAAAAGGAGCGGAGCTGCCGCTGCTGCTGCTAACAAGTGGTGTCGGGTTACAAAAGTGTGTGCGCGTTAGCACTGCCCTGCGCTCTGTATAACAATGTAAATATACCGATCAGACCTGATACATATTTCCATCAACATACATTACAAACAAATATTGTCTATAAACGAATAAACATTGTTGAAAACAAAATAACTAACTGATTATTCACATAAGTGAGCATTACGCTATATGTTGACACAAAATACTTCTGAGGTGAAATCAACTGAATTACACGATGACACACTCTGATACACGTCTACAATGACAATAAATATTATTACTTACGGAGTTATTAACGCACAGCAATACCACACAGGGAAAAACAGACTTTTGAGGAATAAACAAGCCAGGATAACTCCGTTACTGGACGCTGCTGAGATGAAAACTCTCTGCGCATGCACCAGACAAGTCTGAACAAGTTGACGAGCACATGCGCGAGGCAGGGAATTTTGTACAGAGAGTGTGATGAGGAATGAGAGTCAATGTGTGTTTGAAGAAAGAGAAGATGAGTGAAGGAATAGAGTCAGAGAGTGATGGAGGAATGAGAGTCAATGTGTGTTTGAAGAAAGAGAGGATGAATGAAGGAAAAGAGTCTGAGAGTGAGATGGAGGAATGAGAGTCAATGTGTGTTTGAAGAAAGAGGATGAATGAAGGAAAAGAGTCAGAGTGATGGAGGAATGAGAGTCAATGTGTGTTTGAAGAAAGAGGATGAATGAAGGAAAAGAGTCAGAGAGTGTGATGGAGGAATGAGAGTCAATGTGTGTTTGAAGAAAGAGAAGATGAGTGAAGGGAAAGAGTCTGAGAGTGATGGAGGAATGAGAGTCAATGTGTGTTTGAAGAAAGAGAAGATGAGTGAAGGGAAAGAGTCTGAGAGTGTGATGGAGGAATGAGAGTCAATGTGTGTTTGAAGAAAGAAGATGAATGAAGGAAAAGAGTCTGAGAGTGAGATGAGGAATGAGAGTCAATGTGTGTTTGAAGAAAGAGAAGATGAGTGAAGGGAAAGAGTCTGAAAGTGATGGAGGAATGAGAGTCAATGTGTGTTTGAAGAAAGAGAAGATGAGTGAAGGGAAAGAGTCTGAGAGTGTGATGGAGGAATGAGAGTCAATGTGTGTTTGAAGAAAGAGAAGATGAGTGAAGGGAAAGAGTCTGAGAGTGTGATGGAGGAATGAGAGTCAATGTGTGTTTGAAGAAAGAGAAGATGAGTGAAGGGAAAGAGTCTGAGAGTGTGATGAGGAATGAGAGTCAATGTGTGTTTGAAGAAAGAGAAGATGAGTGAAGGGAAAGAGTCTGAGAGTGTGATGGAGGAATGAGAGTCAATGTGTGTTTGAAGAAAGAGAAGATGAGTGAAGGGAAAGAGTCTGAGAGTGTGATGGAGGAATGAGAGTCAATGTGTGTTTGAAGAAAGAGAAGATGAGTGAAGGAAAAGAGTCAGAGAGGGATGGAGGAATGAGAGTCAATGTGTGTTTGAAGAAAGAGAGGATGAGTGAAGGAAAAGAGTCAGAGAGTGTGATGGAGGATTGAGAATCAATAGCCACGTTTACATGCACACTTTTTTGTCATTCCGATTAAAATCATTCTGATTGAAAGATTCGGTGGACTGTTTACATGAGACGTTATCTAAACCGATCTGGTGTTTACATGTGCTGACTTTCAGTAGGAATCATTTTGTGACATGCGCACACAGTTTGTCTGCCGCCTCAGATTCGTTACGTATCGTGGATCAATAGTTCTGTGTTAATTTTTATATTTATTTATTTTTCTGTGGGCGGACATGCAGTAGTTTAACCTAATTTATGTCCTATACAATGGCTATTTCAACAGCTGTGAATGATGAATGCGGAATCAAAAATTAATTCAATTCATTTATTTTGAAAAACACAAAATTAACAATAAAATGCACTCAAATTATTAATAAAAACATAGGATATACGGTGAAACATGAATTAAGCATTAAAGACGTGCTCAGCATCATTACTAGTAGTACTAAACATATATATTTCAGATGATTAAGGAAAGATACCATAATCACAAAGGTATAAATATTAACAAAAGTAATTAAAGTAGACTGTGGGTAATGTTACTTAACCAATTTGAAGCAGTTGTTGATTCAATTTTTTTTTTATAGCTAACTTAACTAACGAGAAACAGAGAGCAGCTTGAATGTTCCCCGTTGAAATGGCAGCTCTCAACGGCCACCAGGACTTGTAGAGTTTTATAAAAGCTATTTATTATTTGTCGTAAAGTGTAAGAATAACCTCAGAAAAAAAAATGTATTCTGTCAGGCGCAGTTGAAGCCTCGGACAAACGCTGTCAAGATGAGATGCTGTAGCCAGGCTATGTCTGTGTCATTATTCCAACATCATGTTCATAACATGTTACGAAATAAAAAGTTTAATACCTCAGAAAAATGAACTTTCCTTTCTTGTCAACATTAGACTGGTGTGAGCGCGGCGCGCGCTCTTCAGTTGAGGAGGTGCGCGCTGTATATCACGTCACAGAAAGACGTGCACTCAAAGTAATCGGATCAGATCGTTTACATGGTGGAATTTTTCGTTTGATCGGTTCATGAAAAGGTTTATCCCACCCCTCTCAAACCGATTACAATTTCATTCGGTTTGGCCATTTTTATTCCGATTTAGGTGTTTATATGGAGTATTTTTTTTCGGATTGGACTTTTAAACCGATTACAGTGCTCCATGTAAACGCACCTAGTGTGTGTTTGAAGAAAGAGAAGATGAGTGAAGGAAAAGAGTCTGAGAGTGATGGAGGAATGAGAGTCAATGTGTGTTTGAAGAAAGAGAAGATGAGTGAAGGAAAAGAGTCTGAGAGTGTGATGGAGGAATGAGAGTCAATGTGTGTTTGAAGAAAGAGAAGATGAGTGAAGGGAAAGAGTCTGAGAGTGTGATGAGGAATGAGAGTCAATGTGTGTTTGAAGAAAGAGAAGATGAGTGAAGGAAAAGAGTCTGAGAGTGTGATGGAGGAATGAGAGTCAATGTGTGTTTGAAGAAAGAGAAGATGAGTGAAGGAAAAGAGTCTGAAAGATGCTGTTATTTTGAGGGCTCTTAGTTTCTTTTGTGGATTCAGTAGAGATGCGTCTCGGTGTTTTGAGGAAGTTCAGACTTTCATCACACGTTTTCCAATATAATGAATTATACGCCTTTGTTTTCTGTGAACCCTCATTGGAGTAGCCCGCATCATCCCAACCCGGGCATGATTTGATCTAACCCTTTCAGAGTGTGTCCAGGCCGATGTTGGCTTTCTTTCAGAATCGTGTTGGCTTTCTCAGACAAAAAGGTTTTCATATTTTAATTCAATGTATTTGTTGGGTGGCGGGTAGAACGCAGTGGACCGTGCACAACCGATCGTGCGCTGGTCCTTCGTGGGGATTTTTATCCGGATCGTGTGTGTGTGTGTGTGTGTGTCATTCAGGTCGAGCTTCCTCCGTGGTTTGACTGAAAGACAGATTCAGCTCCTGTTGAGAATGAGACGAGCATCTTTACTGATTTAAGTCCTTTAGCCAAAGCTACATATAATCACAGTTAGTCTGAATGACCCGTCACACCTTGAGTATCTGCAGTCCTTCTCTCAGTCTCTGCTATAGCACTGGCTCCTTCAGACCGCACGAGACTTGATCACTTGCACATTGCGCAGGTGTTTCAGTGCCTAACACACACTGAGAAACAACTTTAAAAACCAATGCTGGTTATTTTGAAGGTCTGTACATTT
This sequence comes from Gobio occitaniae, assembly GCA_033150135.1. Taxonomy (NCBI): domain Eukaryota; kingdom Metazoa; phylum Chordata; class Actinopteri; order Cypriniformes; family Gobionidae; genus Gobio; species Gobio occitaniae. The sequence goes on from JARQWZ010003453.1 coordinate 122,900, forward strand.
CAATTCCAAACATTTCTTTAAAGAGTTTTCTCCATTTCAGCATCACTTGCACACACACATGCTCCTCAAACCATTCCTGAAGCATTTCTGCTTAGTGGCGGCGCATTATCTGCTGAAAGAGACTGAGATGCTCTGTGTGTTCTGAGCCCTTTCTATCATAACCAGCGTTAACTTCTTGAGCAATTTGAGCTCCAGTAGCTCGTCTGTTTGATCGGACCACACGGGCCAGCCTTCGAAGAACTAGATACTTTGTTTCCAGGCAAGACCTAGAGAAACTCGTTCATGCTTTTATCACCAGCAGGGTGGACTATTGTAATGGTTTTCTCACCGGCCTTCCCAAAAAGACCATTAGACAGCAGCAGCTCAGACAGAACCAGCAGAACCAGAACACATGACCATATCACACCAGTCCTCAGGTCTGCACACTGGCTTCCACTTACATTTAGGATTTAAAGTACTAGTTCTGGTTTATAAATCACTCAATGACCTAGGACCTCAATACATTGCAGATATGCTGATTAAATACAAACCCAACAGATCACTCAGATCATCGGGATCAAGTCAGTTAGAAATACTGTTGTGAACTTTTATCTTCTAAAGTGTAGGAAACTCAGAAGTGAAGACCAGGAGACCTCGGGATTCAAACAGAAGTTATTCTTTTAATGAGAACTCTCTGTGCTGCAGGTCGTCCGAAAACAGTCTGACTCAAACAACATGCCTGACAGGTTATATACATTCCAAGGGGGAGGGATTACATAGAGGCGGGAAATCTGAATAAAGCATGCAAATTAAGTGGGAAAACACCCTACTCTGAGAGCACTACCAGTCCCATTGAATCAGCAGAACTACTCACATGCTGATACTGGCCAGGATCTCCAATTCCAAGAGCCATCCCAGAGCCATTAAAGACAAAAGGTGAAAGTCAATCAACCTAACGATTCAACGTCTGGGCTCTGAAAGGTACGAATCTCAGTGATCTGATTAAAACAGGTCTGGCAGGAAAAGAGACTCTTTCTGGAGACTCCAATAATCATCTGATATCATAATTCTTTGCCTTAAATGCTAAATACAATGTACTTTCTTAAATTTGTAATCTTACATTTCCCCCTTTGAGAGTTCTAATAACTCTCACATAATACAAATTTAAACCTTCATCAGTCCATTCTACAGCTTATGTTTGTTGACATAAGCCCCATCTTCTAGTCATGTAACTTGGAAAAATTACAGGCACATATCACTTGTTCTGTGTTGTTCATCTGTAATTGCATGTTGACGCAGAAACAAACATCCAATTAAGGTCCGTGAAGTTCATTACGGGCAATGTTCTTTTGTGGTTGGAACCGTCCTTGCGAGTCATTTGTGGACCTAACAGGTTTCCGAACCATGAAGTATTATCTTCAGTCATCTGATGTAATTTTGCTGAAAGATTAAGAATGTCTTGTGATGACTGAAGTTCCCGTAGGTGATTCTGCGTTGTGTATTTTTTTCTTCTGTGTTGGTTGTAGTCTCTGCAGTTGATCTAGTTGTTTCCTGGAGGTTGGGTCTTCATATGCAGATGAGACTGTTGTTGAATATGGATCTTGAAAAAGCCATCAAGTTTTATCTGCACACTGTAAGACAGAAAACAGAAAAACAGAGAGCAGTATTTCTTCAAAACACTGAATTTCATTCTTTCCCTATTTCTTAATTTATTTGACACATATGGACCAGTGAGGAAAGGATGGACTAAATCGGGAAAGGCCTATGAGGTAGTGTCTTCACCCTGGGCTCACCCCCGAACGCATGTTGCGTTCAGTTCTTCCCAGGGCACCTCACTTGTCCGTGTCCTATTCTGTCCCTGTGTTGTGTGCACACTGTAGAGTGTGTGAGAAAATTGGCACATTTCCATTCTCCAGTGAAACATCAGTCCTAGTAGACATCATTAACAGAGGATGGTTGTCTGACTGCAATATTCTGTGGCATAACATTTAAAGCTGTGAGTCTTACTTAATGTTCCCCCAACAAAGGCTGAGACAGTCACTTTCCTTTTGTTCTATTAAACAAAAATAAGTCTTTCATCTTTGTTGTGAGTTACTGGGGAAATTAAGCACTCACAGCCTAAATGGTTAACACTGTATCAAGTTGCCCCACGAGTTTAACGAGGAGAGGAGGGGCTGCTTCAGAATATCAAGCAGGCTAAGCAGAAGCTGATTAACCTTGTTAACTTCTTTAAAGTTCTTTTTGTTTTTCCTACATTCTTTTCCAAAATGTCCGTGCTTGCCACAGTAAGAACAACTGGCTTCTCTAGGACTTTTGCGTTTCTTTGGCTTCTCTGAGTTGACCTTAACAGAAACTGCAGCAATTCTTACTCTCTCTTTGACATCAGAATCTCTTTCCCAAATAGCTAAACTTTCTCGGTTACTTCTGAGAGTTCTTTTAGCCCACGTAATATCTAGGAATGGCAAGGCTGTTCTGTACTCAGCTACAAGACCATCTGCCCAAATTCGGATTAGAGCTCCTTTGTCAGCTAACACACTTTCGGAATCATCCACTATTCCACTGTACGTTACAGCTACCTGACAGAACCTCTCAGTATATTCACTCACAGTTTCTTCTTTCTCTTGTACACAGCTATTAACTCTCGACCAATCGATTTTGGGTCCTAAGATATTCTTTAGGATTTTCGAAACACCATCTCTCAAATCGCCTTTTCCTGACATGTTGCAGTTCGGAAGTAACAGCAGACTCAAAATTGTTGAATTCAGATTCAGTTAGAATTTGTGACATCAACTGTGTGACTTCCGGCAATGACATGTCGTAAAGATGCATTTTACTGAACAATGCTCTTCTAAATTCAGAAAAGTGTATTTGCACTGATGGCAAATTTTCAGCAATTCTCTCAATATCCTTAGGACCTAAAGATGTTTTGACAACAGTTTGTATTTGGACAACAGAAGAGTTGTGAGTAACACTTTCAGTTCCCAGAGATCTTCTCCTAGCCCCACAAACCTGCACTGAATCTACAGGCTCATCAGTTACTGATTGGATGGCTACATCTGTTTCAAAGAAAGCTTTTAAGTCAGGATAATTGTTATCAGACTAACTTCTACCACATCAGTTTTTTCTGCATCTTTGTTGCGGTTTACTTTCTTAGTCACAGAAGATAATCTAGTACGGAGCTCTTTGATCTGTTTCTCTAGCTCTAAGTTGCGCTTAGACTGTTCTGTAGCTAGTGTTAAACCAAATTCTCTGTGACAACAGATAATACCTTTCACATTGTTCTTGTGAAGACTTTCTCCTAGTACCTTCTTACAATCTTCAATTGACCATACTTTGTCTGCATCAATGCCAAATTTCTTTGTTAAATTCAATCTGACTGGCTCAGTCACGATGGAGTCCATGTGCTCTGATAACAAATACTTGAATTCACTATCTGTCCAAAAAGGTGTAATCTGTCTAGTACTTTTCCTAAACATTTTGTGAATTTCTGTTACCACAAACAAACACTAAAAAAACTTCTCTCTATTGTCTTGCAAACAGAGGGTACAATCTTATTAGCACATGATGCTAACCTTCTCTATGAAGAGGCAGACAAAACAATACAAAAAACGGAGAACACAAAAATTTGCCTGTATGCTAATCTTCCCTGCCTGAAAAACAGAGGCTGACTTTCATCTCTAAAACAAACTTTTTCAGAGGGTAACTTAGTTAACCAAACCTACAGCTGTCTGATAACTCTTCTCTGATGGTGCAGAGGATAACAAATGTGTACTGGTCTTAAAGGCTCTTTTGGATAGAGTGACTCACCAACCCTTGGTTGTACAGAAAGAATTCAGTCTGGAAATCTTTGTTCAGCTGGAAGTTTCGCTCTGGATTCCAGTCTTGAACGTAGGAAGATCTTTGATCTTGAAGTTGCAATCTGGATTCTGGACTTCAGGTGAGGAGCTCTATCCGGGTCACGGCACCAAAACTCTTGTGAACTTTTATCTTCTAAAGTGTAGGAAACTCAGAAGTGAAGACCAGGAGACCTCGGGATTCAAACAGAAGTTATTCTTTTAATGAGAACTCTGTGCTGCAGGTCGTCCGAAAACAGTCTGACTCAAACAACATACCTGACAGGTTATATACAGTCCAAGGGGGAGGGATTACATAGAGGCGGGAAATCTGAATAAAGCATGCAAATTAAGTGGGAAAACACCCTACTCTGAGAGCACTACCAGTCCCATTGAATCAGCATAACTACTCACATGCTGATACTGGCCAGGATCTCCAATTCCAAGAGCCATCCCAGAGCCATTAAAGACAAAAGGTGAAAGTCAATCAACCTAACGATTCAACGTCTGGGCTCCGAAAAGTGAGAATCTCAGTGATCTGATTAAAACAGGTCTAGCAGGAAAAGAGACTCTTTCTGGAGATTACAATAATCATCTGATATCATAATTTTTTACCTTAAATGCTAAATACAATGTACTTTCTTAAATTTGTAATCTTACAATACCAAGGGTTCACTCAAAGCAAGGAGAGTCTGCTTTTAGCTCTTATGCCAGCCGCAGCTGAACCAGCTTCCTGAACAGATCAGATGTGCTCCAACAGTAGCCACTCTCAGATCCAGACTCAACGCACATCTGTGCACATCTGTCCAGACTCAAAACACATCTGTGCACATCTGTCCACATCTGTCCAGAATCAAAACGCATCTGTTCAGCTGTGCATTTACTGAATGAGCTGTGCCACTGTACGTCTGACTGATTGCACCTTTTCTTATCTATGCATCTTTTTATTCTTTTATTAACTGTTTTAGTTTCCTTTGTTTATTATTTTATTCTTTTTAGTTCTCTTTACAACTGTATATTTCTATTTCTTATGCATCTGTCACCATTTTATTTTTATCTTTTAAATTCTCTTTACAACTGTTAATTATCCTTGTTTTTATTTTTAATTCTTACACATGGTATTCTTACTTATGTAAAGCACTTTGAATTGCCATTGTGGATGAAATGTGCTATACAAATAAACTTGCCTTGCCTTTCATGTGTATTACTACAATTACACTTTTTGTTGAGTGAGCATAAGCAAATACTCAAAGGTAAAATATTCACTCTGCAATCCTCTGACTAATATCAGAAGTAAACATTTTGTGTTTGTGAATGCGCGGTCCAGACGTGTCTGTTTCTGTGCGATATCGGGACTCTTGATGAACGAATAAGATATACTAAGAAAAATCAATGATCTAAAGTATGAGCTTTCCTGTAGCTCAAACAGTAGAGCGTGGCGCTAGCAACGCTAAGGTCATGGGTTCGATTCCCAGGGAAAGCAAGAACTGACCAAATGTATAAATGTGTATCTTGAATGTAAGTCGCTTTGGATAAAACCATCTGCCAAAATGCATAAATGTAAGTAACTTACAATTAATCTTAAAATCAGCTGATAAGCTCTAAACGTAACACACTTTGTGGAGTCAGATCAAATTATTCTTGGAGTCAGATTTGAAATTGGATATCAATAAATTAAGAGAACTTTTCTGAAATGCTGAAAAGGCTTACACGCAGAATTCCTTCGGGATAATGGATGGAGTTTACAAAAGTAATTTCAATGTGTCAAACGGGTGTACAGTATTGATCAAATCGTAGATGAGCTTCAGTTCATATCCTCCTCTGCATCTGCTCCAGTTTTGAAAGATGTTGTTGAGTCCACTTTAAAGAGCCATGACTGTGACATAGATCCGGCAGTTATCTCAGATTTTGTGAAGAATCTGTGTGAATCAAACCCTGTCAGTTCAGCTTTAGGGAAAGATGGACCTTTTTCAACAGAATTTGTGAAAGAACATTTCAGTTCTTGAACCAGTAGAATACATACTGGACAATAAAGACAACAGAACATTCCAGTATGTTCCGATACTCCAGTCTTTGTTGCAAGTCTTGAAGAATATCGAGAAAAAAAAAAGAAATACTGGATGTGCATTGCAATACCAGTCCTTCTATGATGAATCTCATTTTCATGAAAATGAATTTTTCGCAGCAGGAGATGTCGAGAGATCAAGTCTTATTCTGTACATCGATGACTTGTGTGCAATCCCTTGGGGACTTCTCGCAAGATTCAAAGTCACCGCTGTCTACTGGGGTTAGGAAACTTTCCAGCACAATCAACATTGGCATCTGTTAATTTAGCCATTCTTAGTAAGGCAGATGACACAAAGCGATTTGGATACCAGAAAGTTCTAGAGCCACTGTTAACCGATCTTCAAAGCTTGGAGAAAGACAGTATTTTTATTCCAAGTCATGAAAGGCACTGGTTAGCGTGGTGATTTGGGAGCCCATTCTATGGGAGGATTTGTTGAAAACTTCACGGGATCTCATGTCTGCCGATTTTACCTTGCAGACAGATCCCAGTTTCAGACCACAGAAGTAAGATCTGGACTTTTTCAGAGGAGAGATAAAGAGCAGCACACTCTGCATGTAGAGACAGTTTTGTCAAGTCCTACTCCCACTCCTTGCTATGATGTGAAAAACAGTGTGCACTGTCTGACAAACTTCATCATTTTCGTGTAACATCAGGTTACCCACCAGATGTATTGCATGACCTTCTTGAAGTATTGTTCCAGTGGAACTGGCATTGTCATTTCAAGCCTTGATCAAGAAGAAATATTTTTCTCTTGAGGAGCTCAATAATTGCATTTGACAGTTCTCTTTTAAGTGGAGTGAACAAACAAATCGTCCACATTTGATTCCTGCTCATTTTGCCACAAAATGATCTGTAGGAGGTAATGCACATGAAAACTGGTCTCTGTTGCCTCTCATGATAGGTTTGAAAGTACCTGAGGATGATGAAGTGTGGCAAATGTTAATGACCTTAAAATGGAACTTGTGATGGCTCCAGTTCATACGGAGCAGAGCATTTGCTACCTTGACTCTTTGATTTCTGAGCACCGATAGATTTTGGGAAGTTTTTCCTCAAGAAAAGCGTCTTCCCAAACACCACTTTCTCGAGCACTACCCTGAAGAGTTTGGTCCTCTGGCAGCCTTGTGGACCATGAGATTTGAAGCTAAACATGGCTTTTTCAAAACCGCTGTCAGACAAACGGGCTGCTTCAGGAACATACTGCTGTCCCTAGCAAAAAAAACCCCAGCTCATGATTGCATTGCATCTCCATGAATTAAATGTGATCAAGTCATCACTTTCGGTCACAACAACTTCACAAGTCTCAGTGGACGTCCCAAAGGATGACAGAAGATTTGGTGCAACATAGGCATCCACATGTCACTATGGTACATGTTGCAATAGTGTGCTTATTAGGCACCAGCTATAAACCTGGAATGCTGCCATGTCATGGTTTCACTGCAGACTTGCCGGACATTTGTGCAGTGTTAACTCTGACAGCAAATTTTGATTTAGTTTTAGTCTAGTTGTAGTTCACTTAATAATATACGATTTTAGTCGACTTAATCTACAGTAGATTTAGTCTCGTTAAATTGTAATACATTAAGAATTTAAGCATTACATAACCGACTGTCACTTGAACTGACATTTGACATTTTGTTTTTGACATTAAAAATACACGAAAAAGAGCTCGATTCCCTTTTTTTAATTTTTCTTTAACATCTATATAGTAGGCCATATCAGGTTAAGCTAAAGCTTCAAATAAGTTTATTTATTTTTTTAAATTAACATTCATTTAATATCAAGTAATAAAGATTTTTTTAAATGGTTTTAAGGAACTATTATAACCCTGATACTTTATTGAATAATATGTGTCAAATACTGGTCTTTCCTCCTGACTGAATTAAATGGGAATGAAATTAAATACAGTTTATTGTGTAAGCAAAAACAAACAATGCGTGACAAGATCGAAACACACAAGACTCTTATTTTGAAATGTCTGCACCTTACTATTGCAGTTGCAGGAGCTCATTCAAGTTCAGATGAGGGAGATAAGATATGCATTGTTACAACTGTCTAAAACAGAGAATTAGTTCTCCTCTGGCCAATCAACAAACATCGTATGATTATTATTAATATTATTATTATTATTATTCTGGCAACTTTACAGGTCAGAGGTCATAATAGATCGGAATATTCGAAAGACCGGAGTCGGGTTTATTGAGGATGACATATCGATTTAAGTATTAAATTGTAATATTGGAACAATCGGAGTCATCCCGCTGGAGACTGGTTCATTGAGGATGCCGTGTTGATGAGGCAGTTTCAGGGGGAGGCTAATCACGGTCTCTCAGACACTTCAGGGTCATGTGTTGGTCTTCTCTGGGTGCAGGTCCAGCATCTGATCTGGATACGGCCCGGATCCGGCTGACTGCAGTAAACCTCGGGATAAACAGAGAGACTAGCATTAGCGTAGATGCCATTCTTCTGATGATGTCACGAGTACATCAGGTGTTATGGGAAGTGTTCCCGGCTCCGGCTGACCTAGTTAATGCAGCCTAACAATAATTTCATTGAGAAAGTGTTTTATGTGTATGCCACAATAAAGAGATGTGTTTTTAGTCTAGATTTAAACTGACAGAGTGTGTCTGCTTCCCCAACAATGCTAGGAAGACTGTTCCAGAGTTTAGGAGCTAAATAGGAAAAGGATCGACCGCCTGCAGTTGATTTGGATATTCTCGGTATGATCACTCGCTGGCCAGAGCCCTTACAAAAAATAACTGCAGTACATTGCAGTACAAAGTAGCAACTGCAGTACAATGAAGTAAAACTGCAGTACATTGAAGTAAAACTGCAGTATTATTGCAGTATTTCGTGTCCAAAAAACTGCATTTTTCTTCATGAACAAAAACTGCAATACCTGTCAAATATAGTGTGTAAGACAATTACAGTGTGTATTGTTCTTTTTATAATGTGTGTATTATTTGAACACTTTAATATTTTTTTATTAAAACATTGTTTATTTAATACTAACCCAATTTGTGAATGTGTCCTCATTAACTATAATTACACGTAAACATTACTCTTTTAAATAAATAAATACTTCAATCACAAATAGCCAATCACATGCTCATACAGTGATAAGACGGTAATGAACTTGAAATGATGAAAACATATTTCCACTGTTTTATATTATAATGTTTCGATGTTCAACAAAACATTGTTTACCTATCTTTACCATTTACACACTGAGAGAGTGACGTCATTACGAATAAAACGCGACATATCTTTTAAATCTTTCTTTTTTAACACTCAGTCTTTTTAAACGCATATCAAGGGGCATATTTCCTCACTTTTCGTTGTTTTAAACTCCAGTTTTGACTTATTTTAAGCCTTTTGTGGCGATTTTTAGTTAATTAGTTTTTCCCTCAGCGCGTGGATATAAGGGGGCGCGCCTCCCGCGCGTGCACAGACGCTGCATTCCAGAGTGCGAGCTCTCGCCAAACAGCGCCTCCGAGAGATTGAGCTCATTTTGAGTCAAAAACATTTGATTTACACAATAATATTCATGTTTAGCTTCAAGCCCTTCCTGAAGAAGGTGCAGCACGTACTGACACATCAACAGGGCTTGTAAAAATATTTTTTTTTACCTTTTATTTTAGTTTTAAATTATAATCATACTTGTTTATTGAATTTGATTTTCAGTTTGATTCATTTTCATTTACTTTGTGTACAAAAAAAGACAAATACAAAAGATTAAACTATTAAAAAAAAAGAACAAAAACACAGTTTATCTTGTTCTCTGTATAGGCTAAAGTTAGTTTGTAAAACAGGATTAGAGAAACTCGGCCACGAGTTTAGAGAGAATTACATTCATATGAAAATCAATTGGTCTGGTACTCTGAAAAATTGTAGCTCTTCTATATACCAAACTACTAAATCTTTAAAACCAGTTAAAATACTATCACACATATATACATGTTTAAAGTCTACAGATCTAAATATCAACTGGCAGGAAGTTTGCAATAGTCAAGTCAAGTCAAGTCAACTTTATTTATATAGCGCTTTTAACAATGTAGATTGTTTCAAAGCAGCTTTACAGTGTTAAACAGGAAAACAATGCAGCATAATTTTATTCAGCTGTAGAGCCATTCTGGAAAAATTTCAAGTACCAGAATGTAATTGATTCAATATAAGATTATCCACACATCACAGCACAAACTGCAGCGCATGGGATATATTAATAATAATAACAAGCGTCCACACTGTCCAGCCTCCACTGATGGTGATTTCATGCCTTCATGCAGTGTCCACTTGTTCAGGCATTCTGGCCGGAGGGCATGAGCAGACTCTCGGAGATCCTGGGCTCAGCATCCCGGTTTGTCCCATAATAGCTGGGAGACATGTCTACATTACAGATTATAACCATCTCAAACCATTTGTATTAATCTCACTGACCGTAGCAAAGAAACTCATTCTGCTTAATGGGAAAGACAGAACAGAACTCTTTATAATATTGATTCACTCAAACAAACCTGGTCCCTCTTTTTCCACAGCTAAACAGGAGAACTGATTCCTCTGTCATAAATGATGAGAAATGTGCCCTTCCTTGTAGCTTGTGTAGCTCGGGCTGAATCTCCTCCTTTATCTCTATCATTAATTCATGAATTTGTTCACTGTCATGTTATGCCCATGCCCTCATGTGTTCTTGTGTCCTGTTCTGTCATTGGCTCATTGTTCACAGGTGTCCCTTGTCCAGTCATTGGTCTCAGTTTATTTGAACCCTCATGTTGGTCAGGTCCTTGTCTAGTGTTGTTCCTGTGACCGCTGTTTGAGTTTTATGTTTATGAGTCGAGTCCATGTTCCAGCCAAGCCTAGTGATGGGCAGACCGAGGCTTTGTGAAGCACTGAAACAGCTGAAGCAAATGTGCCATATCGTCTCAAAACTTCGAAGCAACCCAACACCGTCTCTACGGCGACACCTAGTGGTCACTTGCATCACAATGATCATGTAAAAAATAGTTTTCAGCATCTGCCTGACAGCCACATGATCTTGGTTTTGTAACCTGTACCCTCCTCATTGTGAATAACTATAGGGGGGTTTGGTCATGAAAAATGAACGTTATTAAAATAAAGAAAGCCACAATGTGTCACATTTGTTACATTTTTATTCAAAAATATAATTTGCTCTGCTGTTGAAGGACTCGGCCAACTTCTTCTTTTTCTACATATAATTTCTCCAGCCTTTGAAAAAATCCTCTCTCAAGGGACACTTGTTGCTGGAATGCACAAATATCTTTTAGCAAATGAGGGGAAATGAAAGGATCATGCATTCTGGGCTAAAACACATCTTTGAGGCAGTTTTTCCACTTCTGCTGTTGCATCAGCTGTAGCCCTGAGTATCGATGTGTGACTGGTTCAGCTCCTCAACCCAGAACTCGTCCAGGCCGGAAGTGAGTCTGAGGAAAGGCACGGGCCGAGGCTTGTTCTACCGTTGTTCCATCTCGGGATCACCATTAACTCGGTTTTGGGCCCCATAAAGAAAACCCTCCCCCCCGGGGGAAATGCTAGACCGGACCGGGCCACACACTTCCCCAAACTCTAGACCTCAACAAACCACATACCCTCCCCAAAACAAAACCCCAGCACGCCCTCATCCCCCTAAGCTAATATTGGTCGGCTTGAGAACCACAGCGTCCCCCCGTCAGGGCTGCAACGGGTAGAGCTAACACAGAATTGGCCCCTAACTTGATATAGTGACTTAGATGATATCCAAGATGGCGGCGCGAGTAGTTCGCGAGGCTCTGGGTCTCTCCAGATTCTGCTGTTTTGCTGTATTTTTCCTGCTCATCTCGGGTCTGTTCGTTCAGAATAGTTGTGCCTTAACATCGTACACCCGTGGTGAGATTTTGGATATTGGTTTGCGAATTTCCGACAGTTTTATGGACAATCTTCGACTCCTTCCTGAGATCGCTAGGACACCCGAGGCTATGCACTCTACCCGGCCGGGCGGAAGTGCTCGCAGGCGGCGCCGAGATCGTAAACAAAGGCGGGGAAAACGCGGAGGTCTGAGAGCTAAGCTAAGGCTAAAGCTAAGGCTAAACCCACATCGGCTCTCTTTACCCAGTATTTTCCTTGCCAATGTACGGTCGCTAGTGAACAAAATGGAGGAGATTCGACTCAGCATCACACACAGCAAGAAACTTTTAAACTGTAACGTCCTAATCTTCACGGAAACCTGGCTAAACGGCGGAATACCGGACACCGCTATTGAGCTAGCGGGATGCCACACGCTCCGGGCGGATAGAACATTAGATGGCTCCGGTAAGACCAGAGGTGGTGGATTGTGCATTTACATTAACAAAGCCTGGTGCACAAACTCTGCTATTGTTGGGAGTCATTGTTCAGCTAACCTCGAGTTTCTCATGGTTAAATGTAGACCGTTTTATCTACCGCGGGAGTTCACTTCCACCATTATAACTGCAGCCTATATTCCCCCGGATGCTGATGCCAAGCTTGCTATGAAAGAACTTCATGCAGCCATCAGTAAACAACAGACTGATCACCCGGAAGCTGCTTTTATTGTTGCAGGTGACTTTAATCATTCAAACTTAAAGTCAGTGCTACCCAAGTTTCACCAGCATGTTTCCTGCCACACCAGAGGAAACAAAACCTTAGACCATGTTTACACAAACATGGCTGGTGCTTACGTTGCGACACCCCTCCCCCACCTGGGACAGTCAGATCACCTTTCTTTGTTCCTCATCCCCAAATATGCACCCCTCATCAACCGTGTGAAGCCATCAGTGAAGACCATCAAGGTGTGGCCTGCGGGGGTTGATTCCACACTCCAGAAAAGGTTTCTACACACAGACTGGAGTGCGTTTGCTTCTCAAGCCACCAGTGGCGCTCACACGGACATTGACTTCTACACCTCCTCTGTATTGGATCATATCAATACCACCATTGACAGTGTTACAACTCAGAAACAGATCACTACATACCCAAATCAGAAGCCATGGATGAACAGGGAAGTGCGACTCCTGCTGAAGTCACGCAATACTGCCTTCAGATCAGGAGATGCACAAGCCTACAGTACGTCCAGGGCAAACCTGAAGAGGGGCATCAAAAAGGCCAAGCACTGCTACAAGCTAAAGATAGAGGGTCACTTTTCCAACTCTGACCCTCGACGCATGTGGCAGGGCATCCAGGCCATCAGTGACTACAAACCCCCCCACTCCACCCCCGCAGCCACTGATGTCAACTTCCTGAACGAGCTAAATCACTTTTATGCTCGCTTTGAAAGAGACAACAGAGAAACTGCCACCAAGCTCAAACCCTCATCTGACCCACCAATCACACTCTCCACCACAGATGTCTGCAAGTCACTGAGCCGGATCAGCGCGCACAAGGCTGCTGGACCAGACAACATCCCTGGTCGTGTTCTCAGGGCATGTGCGGAGCAGCTCGCTGGGGTTTTTACAGACATTTTCAACCTGTCTCTTGCCCAAGCAGCTGTACCTTCATGCTTTAAACGCACTTCCATTGTGCCAGTGCCAAAAAACTCTAACCCGAGGTGCCCTAATGACTACCGCCCTGTAGCACTCACACCCATCGTAATGAAGTGCTTTGAGCGGCTGGTCCTGGAACACCTAAAAGACTCTCTACCATCCACATTGGACTCACACCAGTTTGCCTACCGCAGCAATAGGAGCACAGAGGATGCAGTTTCCATGGCACTGCACTCTGTGCTCACTCACCTGGACAATAAGAACACTTACGCACGCATGCTGTTTGTTGACTTCAGCTCAGCATTCAACACTGTCATCCCAACCAAGTTAATAGCCAAACTTGGAGACCTGGGCATCAATACCTCAATGTGCAACTGGATTTTGGACTTCCTAACTGACAGACCCCAGAATGTTCGTTCAGGATCCACCTGCTCCACGTCCATCACACTCAACACTGGTGTACCACAGGGCTGTGTGCTAAGCCCGTTTCTCTACTCCCTCTTTACCGCCGACTGCAAGCCTGTGTATGGATCTAATTCGATCGTCAAGTTTGCGGACGACACTACAGTGATTGGTCTCATCAGCAACAATGATGAGACTGCCTACAGGGAAGAGATCCAGCACCTGGCCACATGGTGCGCTGATAATAACCTGCTCCTCAACACCACCAAAACGAAGGAGCTCATCGTGGACTTCAGGAAGGAGTCAAGAGGCACACACGACACCATCCACATCAATGGAATGGCTGTTGAACGTGTCTCCAGTTTCAAGTTCCTGGGGATCGGCGGACATGTCGTGGACGACCAACACCTCCAGCCTGGTCAAGAAGGCTCACCAGCGCCTCTTCTTCCTGAGGACACTGAGGAAGAATCAGCTCTCCTCGGCTATCCTGGTGAACTTCTATCGCTGCGCAATAGAAAGCATCCTGACCAACTGTGTCGCAGTATGGTATGGGAGCTGCTCTGTTGCGGAGCGCAAGGCACTGCAGCGGGTGGTGAAAACTGCCCAGCGCATCACAGGGACTCCACTGCCTGCCATCGAGCACATCCAGAGGAAACGCTGTCTGCATCGAGCTCGCAGCATCCTCAAGGACTCCTCTCACCCAGCCCACAGACTGTTTTCTCTCCTGCCCTCCGGCAGGCGTTTCAGGATCCACCGGACCAGGACCAGCAGACTAAAGAACAGTTTTTTCCCCAGAGCTGTCTCCTTACTGAACTCAAACCCCCGTTGATCCACTCCCCTCCTATACTGCTAACTCTCCTACCTCACATCCACCTTCACTTTGTTATTTGCACTAAATCTGTATCTCTTTTCATCTTTATTAGCCTCTGAAAAACTTCTGAAAAGAGACAAGGTCTCTCTCATCTTTGAGAGGACAGCAGGATCGTTGAACCACTTTCTGACAGATGCCACAGAAACCATGCTTTGTTTCCCATCTAGCTCTTTAAACTTGTCAGATTTCAGAAACTCCTTCAGGGTTGAAAGATACGGGTCTTCATACTTCAGAGATGTGAAGGTCAAGCACACCACAGCATCAATATTAAGATTAAGGAGGATGGAGTTGAGATGGTCTGAGTCTTCAGGTTTGATTCCCTCCAGCATCTTGATGTGAGAACTCAAGAGGTTAAGTTCAGTGTGTGCACCATCTATCCACTGGTTAAGCCTGTCAGCTGTAATGGGGGAGCTGTAGTGGACCTTCAGGACGTCTTCCAGTGACTTCTCCTCCATCTCTCCTCCTCGTATAGCAGGCAAGACCCTGGCCACTTCTTTCAGGAGCACCGTTTGGTAAATGCTGAATGAGCCCTGAAAGGAGCGCAGCCTCTCTTTGATGTCTCTGAAAGCATTCACCAGTGTTTTTCTAGACAGGTCGTTGTATGTCCTCTCTACTTCTCCCAGCCCCTCTATAATATCTTCAGTTTTGGAAACCAGACGTGTGGTGATTTCTCTCTTCAACTGAGCTGCTTTTGTATCCAGTAGAGAAAGAGGATAGAGCCAGACTTTGATTGGAACTGCATTCTGTGGATTCTCCTTCAGGATAGAGGGGAGCTTCTTGAACACCTCTACAGCCTCTGTGTAAGTGCTGGGGCTCTGATCAAGATGGAAGTCACCATGAAATGTGCAAGCAATGCTCTCAGCCTTTTGCTTATCACCATCTGTCATGTTTATAGCTCCTTTTCCCTCAATATAAAATAGAGGAATCTTCTTGACCATGACATTCAGTTCTCCCTCAATCTTCTGCTTGTCTTCCTCTTCTGAAACTGTCCGATCAAACACCATGAAGGCCTGAGCTCCGTACAGTACAGCCGTGACCACATGAGTTGCAGTTTTCTGGTCAAACACCTGAGGGTAGGTGATGTCTCCCAGATGAGTCATAGTGAGCTGTTGGAATCTTGAGGTTTCACTGTAAGACATTGTTACTCTGGACTGTTGGTTTGAGGATTTGCTGTCCCGCAGAAACTTGGCAGATACTCCCACCTCCACCAGCCCTCCTAAGAAGCTGGCCTTCAGGGAAGCACTTACATCCAGGAGACTGGCCTTACTAGAGAGAGAGTCGGAGCTACTGAACTTCAAATCTGTCATGGGCTGTGGACGGGTGTCCAAATCTTCACTCAGTGACTTCTTATCCCACAGAGTAACTCCTGAAATGAGAAATGACTTTAACAGTCACGGATGAGGACGCAAAAAAGGTTTTATTCTATTTTCATGCATTCCTTTTTTATCAACATTTTAATATGGGTAAGTTTAATAAAAAGCTGAGAATTTTTTTTTTTTTGTCAAAGACTACATCCAGATGGGATTCAGAACGATGATTAAAACACAGATGGAGTAGATGGAGTCCATCACCAGAGTTTCACAGTCCTTTAGCTCGTGCTGGGGAGACATTTCATTCAGTAACATTAGGCAGTTTTGATTTATAAGCTGTTGATGTTCACATTATTTTATATAATGCATATGATTACATATGATATCGCCTGTCTGCTTCTTCTTCACTGTGTATTGATCAGGAGATTCTGTACTCTTTCAGAAGATGTGTAATAGCACCCCCTACAGTATAACAGTGAAGACACGGAAAGCTGGACATTTTCATCAATGGCAGGGAAAGAGTTGATATGGAAGAACTCCATTATAAAATAAAGATGCAAAGAAAATAGACAATTACAGAATCAAACATTCAACCTTCCAGTCAGAATATATAAAATCATATAAAATGCTAGATTTACATTTACAAATTCAACACATGCTTTTCTCCAAAGCAAATTACAATCGAGTCTATGAAGGTAAATTGATGCCTTAAAGAATTGCAAGTGCAGGGTAAGATTTGTGAAAGTGTACATAAGATTGCAAGCGTAAATTAAATTTGCATGCGCAAGATAAGTTTTGTAAAGGTGTAAATTGTCTTTCAAGTGTAAGAAAAAAATATTTGCAGCATTTTACTGTTATTCGTAAGTGTAATTCATGTATTCATGTAACTCATTGTGAAACTGCAGCTTCATATTAACGCAAAATCAATATGATCCGTATTCTTCTGACTTCCATTTTTCCGTGCTAAGACTTTTGACATGTTTCTTTCGCCAAGATACGGACAAAATCATTGCACGACTGTGAACATCGATTTGCGAGCGAAAACATCAGAGTCAGGAACTGCAAACCAGATTGACCGTGTAAAACCAGACTTTGTGTAAAAAAATATAAACTGCTGCAAATGTCTAAATGACTTGTTGTGAACGTAGGGCAAAAAAGTTCCCGAAAGAAACCGATTTGTACAGTTCCGTCTTTCTTTTAGCTGCGCTTAAAGTTTTGGCACGATTCTCTCACTCGCTCAGTTTTGCAAGCGCGAGGAGGAAGGCGGGTCCACCTTCTTCTGTAGCCAATCACAAGAGCTGCTCGCTGACTCTAGATTTATCCTCATCTGATTGGTTCAATAAAGACCCCAGACGCCAGAACACATCTTAATCTTCATTTGGCTAAGAATCGTTCTCACTGCCGAAATTGTATTTTAATGCACACATACATGTTAATAAATAAATAAATAAATAAATAAATAAATAAATAAATAAATAAATAAATAAAGCACGGTTCCTTAATAAGCTGTGCACCGTTCAAGGTGCATCTTTATCAACACATCTTTATCTTCATTTGACTCAGCATTCCGAGCTAGTGTGTTAAGAAAGAAAATGTATATTCAGTGTATCCTTATCATCATCATCATCATCATCATCATCATCATCATGACATGATATTAGTTTATCTTGATGATGCTAAAAGTATAGTATCTGCACTACTGCATGCATAATTTCATAATGTCTACTGATCAGGGGCGATTCCAGAATTATCATTTATTATTAGTAGTAGTAGTGTTAGTATTAAATTATTATTTTTCCTTTAACATGTATTTTAAGGGCATCTCTAAATTATGCACCATTTATCATCTGTAATACAATCGTTTAACCTCTAGATGGCTGTATATCCCTATATATAAACATAAACATGGCTGTGTATTCCCTGTTTGCTGGGTTTTAATTCAGACATAATTAGTTAGTTTTTATTTGATTTGGATATATATATATATATATATATATATATATATATATATATATATATATATATATATATATATATATATATATATATCCAAATCAAATATACAGTTTTGTATTAACAGTAGGCTAATACAAAACTGATACTTCAAATCAATATATAAACTCAACTTTGAGAAGTCTTTCATAATATATATATATATCAGTTTTAGAAGTATCAGTTTTGTATTAGCCTACTGTCAAATCTGGACACAGAGAAAGCATTTTGTTATTCATACTAGCTACATATAATAGCTTGATCAGTCACACTATAGTAATCAGAATCGATACAGTGCGACCAGGACAATATTTCAAAATATATAATTGAGTGTTAAATACCATGAAATGTGGTCTGAAAAAGTCTTAATCAGAATGGTATTATTGGGTATTAAAGAATATGGGTATTAAATGTTTTGATTGTAAAGTATAACATCAGCTCAGTGGTGTAAGCAGATTTTATAATATATAAAATTTCAATGCAATTCCAAACCAATCCAATAACGACACACCAGCTCAAAATTCAGGATGAACACATATAGTCAGCCTTGAACGGTGTACAGCTCATTAAGCAACCGTGCTTGATTTATTTATTTATTTATTTATTAACATGTATGTGTGCATTAAAAGTACAATTTCGGCAGTGAGAACGATTCTTAGCCAAATGAAGATTAAGATGTGTTCTGGCGTCTGGGGTCTTTATTGAACCAATCAGATAAGGATAAATCCAGAGTCAGCGAGCAGCTCATTTGATTGGCTACAGAAGAAGGTGGACCCGCCTTCCTCCTCGCGCTTGCAAAACTGAGCGAGTGAGAGAATCGTGCCAAAACTTTAAGCGCAGCTAAAAGAAAGACGGAACTGTACAAATCGGTTTCTTTCGGGAACTTTTTTGCCCTACGTTCACAACAAGTCATTTAGACATTTGCAGCAGTTTATATTTTTTTACACAAAGTCTGGTTTTACACAGTCAATCTGGTTTGCAGTTCCTGACTCTGATGTTTTCGCTTGCAAATCAATGTTCACAGTCGTGCAATGATTTTGTCCGTATCTTGGTGAAAGAATCATGTCAAAAGTCTTAGCACGGAAAAATGGAAGTCAGAAGAATACAGATCATATTGATTTTGCGTTAACATGAAGCTGCAGTTTCACAATACATGAATTACACTTACGAATAACAGTAAAATGCTGCAAATATTTTTTTGTTACACTTGAAAGACAATTTACACCTTTACAAAACTTATCTTGCGCATGCAAATTTAATTTACGCTTGCAATCTTGTGTACACTTTCACAAATCTTACCCTGCACTTGCAATTCTTTAAGGCATCAATTTACCTTCATACGAGTCTCTTACATCAATCACCAGATCGGGCTGTGTTTGCACCCCCTACTCAGGCCCTATTCCTGCTCTGGGCAGAAACCAAACTGCTCTCCCAGAGGGCAATTTACACCTGGGGCATGCAAATATGGGAGCAGATACCCGGTCAAAACGAGGGCCGAGGCCAGGGGAATGACCAGTCAAGCTGAAGTGGACATGTTCACCTACAAGTAGTCAACCCTTTGTATCACCCTCACTCTTCTAGCGACACAGGTGCTGGACGCCAAGCTCATGAGAGCGACTCATTCTTTCACAAATGTTTGTAGAAGCGTCTGCATGCCTAGTGCTTGATTTATACACCTGTGGCTGTAAGTGTCTGAAGGAAGACCTTCTCTTGCTGCAGCGATTAATGCAGTGAAGGGAAGAAGACTTGAAGTACAAGCTCTCCTCTTAGGGAACTGGGTGACATACATAACCTGATGTAACGAGTGAATGTTGTTACACTAGATTATTGAAATAATTAACTGTATTAATTTTGTGATACTTTATTTTGAAATGAGTAATTAACTTTAGGCTATTAATTTTGAGGTCTTTTATTTTGAAATTGGTATTGGAGGAACATTTCGGTATGGTCATGTGATCATAAGTATAATATGCTTATAATTTACAAAGTGTTTTTCCTTTCTTTATTTTTATATCTGCATTTATGTTTTTTTGTTTGACTGTTTTTATTAATTTGTGAAATTGTAAAAAGTTAAGAAAGCATTGTGTAAGTGACTTCATGCGCATGTGTGAGGGGAATGCTGACGCAACTTCCGTGCGCACGCTCTCTTTCGCTGGATGTTATGGAGAGAGGTGTGTTTTTATCAGCTCCTCGAAAAAGTTTTCAACTTGTGTTAAATAATTTTTGTTTAGGGATGCTTTTTGTAAAATGAGTTCGTTTAATGTCTCTTCTCTAATTAGAGGTTGTTTATATGAAGTGTGAACATTCTTAAGAGTACATTTAATTGATTGTATGAAGTTTCGTAATGGCCGCTGTTGCACGTGCGATATGCTGATACAGTTCGTTATAGGGCAATGCATTCCTCGTTAAAATGAAGTTGGGTACATCTATGTTACACGAGTTATGAGTCTACATTTGTAATTGTGTATTGTATTGGTTTCTTTTAATGATCCATGTGATTGTTTAAATGCATTTTCTTTTATATGGATTTACATTGAGACATTATGTGATGATTGACAGGCACAGCTAGACCAGAGATGTTGATGGATTGTGTCTGATGGTGTCTGTTTTGTGTTGACACAGGTATGTAAATGGATCATTAGTATTTTAGTTATATTCTTCTGTTTTTTTGTGTTATTTTATTTTTCTATTTAACTTTTCTTATTATCGTATTTTGTTTCTATAATTTTTATTGCATGTAATAAGGCTCTCTTTCGCTGGATGTTATGGAGAGAGGCACAGCTAGACCAAAAAAAAGGAAGGAGAAAGAAAGCCACTTGTTTTTTCCGGGGGTCACACCAAGCCCGAGGTACGGTTCAGAGGGGTAATTTTGGAGCGGGCTATTATTACCCGGGTTCAAAACCCGCGGGCTAGAATTGGGTAGGGTTAGAAGAGCGAGGGGTGAGCGCCTCAGGGTTGTGTGCCAGAGGGGTGTGCTGGTTAGGGTTAGGGTTAGAGTGGTGTGTGCCCATCAGGGTTATAGGGTTAGGGTTAGGGTTAGGTTAGGGTTAGGTTAGGGTTAGGGTTAGGGTGGGTTAGGGTTTGGGTTAGTTTAGGGTTAGGGTTAGGGTTAGGGGTTAGGGTTAGGGTTAGGTTAGGGGAAATTACAACATCTCCCCCCAAGCCAGCACTCGTCTGGAAAGGTTTGTAGTAGGGAGAATGAGGAGGGTTAGGGTTAGGGTTAGGGTTAGGGTTAGGTTAGGGGAAATTACAACATCTCACCCCAAGCCAGCACTCGTCTGGAAAGGTTTGTAGTAGGGAGAATGAGGAGGGGCACGGGCCGACGCATGTCAGACTATACTATGTCGCCTGTGATTGGCTCCCGTCTAGGAGCAATGCCTTTTTTGGCTTATGGGCCAGGTGGGTAGCTTGTTATTTTTTTCGTTAGTTTATGAAACTTCTGTTGTTTTGCCTTTTATTTATTATAATGTCAGGTTGGATTATTCTGATGGGTAAGTTTAAGTGTGGTAGTGGGGTCGTGGCTAACCTTTACTGTTGAAAATGATTGTTCTTATTTCTTTTTTTGGTTTTTAGGAATTGCGAAGTTTCCGGTCTGAACTTGCTCTGGACCAGCGAACCAAGCCGAAGCCTGATAATCCTGATCCAGCATCGCAACTCCCCCAGAGGTGAAGTATTTTGGTCTATGGTGAAGGTCAACTCGTGAGAGAAATCAATTTGAGAAATCCTATTTTGAAAGGACGAATCAGAAAATGTGCGACCTGTCTGGGACTCACATTTTCCAACGAACCTGTCTGGGTTCGATTCGTCTCCCCATCCCGTCTCTCTGCCAAACCCGAGGGCTAAGAGAGAGACCGGAGGGGATGAGGATCCTCAAACTGATTTGTGGGTCTTTTTTTTAAATTGTAATCTGTTTTATTCAGTTGGGTTAGTCTGACTGGTACGTCCTAGTGTGGTATTGGGGTCGTGGCTAACCTTTACTGTTGAAAACTATTGTTCTTATTTCTTTTTCTGGTTTTTAGGAATTGCGAAGTTTCCGGTCTGAACTTGCTCTGGACCAGCGAACCAAGCCGAAGCCCGATAATCCTGATCCAGCATCGCAACCCCCCCAGAGGTGAAGTATTTTGGTATATGGTAAAGGTCAAGGTCATATTAGTCGTATGGTTTGAGACCGTTCAATATAGACGTGCGGAACGTGAATTTGGATTTTTATTCTAAGGTTTTGAGAAAGGTTCTCTGGTCGACAGGTGCACTGGTGGGTAGATTTAGTGCAGAAAGGGGTTTGTGAGTAAATTTCATTGATTTTTGGGTTTTACAATGGGTAGGGTTAACGTGGGGGTTGGGGTTCTAGTCCGTAGGGTTGATGCAGGTGGGTTTACAGCCAGTGGGTCTGTGACGGTTAGGGTTAGTGTAGGAGTAGGGGTCACGTTAAAGTATTTTTTGTCCTATGAAATTTGACTTAGGGTTATAATCAGTAGGGTTGACGTGGGTGGGTTTCCAGCCAGTGGGTCTGTGACGGTTAGGGTTAGTGTAGGAGTAGGGGTCACGTTAAAGTATTTTTTGTCCTATGAAATTTGACTTAGGGTTATAATCAGTAGGGTTGACGTGGGTGGGTTTCCAGCCAGTGGGTCTGTGACGGTTAGGGTTAGTGTAGGAGTAGGGGTCACGTTAAAGTATTTTTTGTCCTATGAAATTTGACCTAGGGTTATAATCAGTAGGGTTGACGTGGGTGGGTTTCCAGCCAGTGGGTCTGTGACGGTTAGGGTTAGTGTAGGAGTAGGGGTAACGTTAAAGTATTTTTTTGTCCTGTGAAATTTGACTTAGGGTTATAATCAGTAGGGTTGACGTGGGTGGGTTTCCAGACAGTGGGTCTGTGACGGTTAGGGTTAGTGTAGGAGTAGGGGTCACGTTAAAGTATTTTTTGTCCTATGAAATTTGACCTAGGGTTATAATCAGTAGGGTTGACGTGGGTGGGTTAGGGTTAGGGTTAGGGTTAGGGTGGGTTAGGGTGGGTTAGGGTGGGGTTAGGGTTAGGGTTAGGGTTAGGGTGGGTTAGGTTAGGGGAAATTACAACATCTCCCCCCAAGCCAGCACTCGTCTGGAAAGGTTTGTAGTAGGGAGAATGAGGAGGGGCACGGGCCGACGCATGTCAGACTATACTATGTCGCCTGTGATTGGCTCCCGTCTAGGAGCAATGCCTTTTTTGGCTTATGGGCCAGGTGGGTAGCTTGTTATTTTTTTCGTTAGTTTATGAAACTTCTGTTGTTTTGCCTTTTATTTATTATAATGTCAGGTTGGATTATTCTGATGGGTAAGTTTAAGTGTGGTAGTGGGGTCGTGGCTAACCTTTACTGTTGAAAATTATTGTTCTTATTTCTTTTTTTGGTTTTTAGGAATTGCGAAGTTTCCGGTCTGAACTTGCTCTGGACCAGCGAACCAAGCCGAAGCCTGATAATCCTGATCCAGCATCGCAACTCCCCCAGAGGTGAAGTATTTTGGTCAATGGTGAAGGTCAACTCGTGAGAGAAATCAATTTGAGAAATCCTATTTTGAAAGGACGAATCAGAAAATGTGCGACCTGTCTGGGACTCACATTTTCCAACGAACCTGTCTGGGTTCGATTCGTCTCCCCATCCCGTCTCTCTGCCAAACCCGAGGGCTAAGAGAGAGACCGGAGGGGATGAGGATCCTCAAACTGATTTGTGGGTCTTTTTTTTAAAATTGTAATCTGTTTTATTCAGCTGGGTTAGTCTGACGAGTACGTCCTAGTGTGGTATTGGGGTCGTGGCTAACCTTTACTGTTGAAAACTATTGTTCTTATTTCTTTTTCTGGTTTTTAGGAATTGCGAAGTTTCCGGTCTGAACTTGCTCTGGACCAGCGAACCAAGCCGAAGCCCGATAATCCTGATCCAGCATCGCAACCCCCCCAGAGGTGAAGTATTTTGGTATATGGTAAAGGTCAAGGTCATATTAGTCGTATGGTTTGAGATCGTTCGATTTAGACGCGCGGAACGTGAATTTGGATTTTTATTCTAAGGTTTTGAGAAAGGTGCTCTGGTCGACAGGTGCACTGGTGGGTAGATTTAGTGCAGAAATGGGTTTGTGAGTAAATTCCATTGATTTTTGGGTTTTACAATGGGTAGGGTTAGCGTGGGGGTTGGGATTCTAGTCCGTAGGGTTGATGCAGGTGGGTTTACAGCCAGTGGGTCTGTGACGGTTAGGGTTAGTGTAGGAGTAGGAGTCACGTTAAAGTATTTTTTGTCCTATGAAACTCGACTTAGGGTTATAATCAGTAGGGTTGACGTGGGTGGGTTTCCAGCCAGTGGGTCTGTGACGGTTAGGGTTAGTGTAGGAGTAGGGGTCACGTTAAAGTATTTTTTGTCCTATGAAATTTGACTTAGGGTTATAATCAGTAGGGTTGACGTGGGTGGGTTTCCAGCCAGTGGGTCTGTGACGGTTAGGGTTAGTGTAGGAGTAGGGGTCACGTTAAAGTATTTTTTGTCCTATGAAATTTGACTTAGGGTTATAATCAGTAGGGTTGACGTGGGTGGGTTTCCGGCCAGTGGGTCTGTGACGGTTAGGGTTAGTGTAGGAGTAGGGGTCACGTTAAAGTATTTTTTGTCCTATGAAATTTGACTTAGGGTTATAATCAGTAGGGTTGACGTGGGTGGGTTTCCAGACAGTGGGTCTGTGACGGTTAGGGTTAGTGTAGGAGTAGGGGTAACGTTAAAGTATTTTTTGTCCTATGAAATTTGACTTAGGGTTATAATCAGTAGGGTTGACGTGGGTGGGTTTCCAGCCAGTGGGTCTGTGACGGTTAGGGTTAGTGTAGGAGTAGGGGTCACGTTAAAGTATTTTTTGTCCTATGAAATTTGACTTAGGGTTATAATCAGTAGGGTTGACGTGGGTGGGTTTCCAGCCAGTGGGTCTGTGACGGGTAGGGTTAGTTGAGAGTGGGGATCATGTTAGTGGATTTTTGTCCATGGAAATTCCTACTCCCTCAAGTGTTGTGTGTGAGGGAAATTTGCGAGACACATCTTCAGTAGCGTACCTCAGTATCAACGGGTGTTTCAGCTCTTTAAACACTATACACCCTCCTCTGAGGCGGCCCGTCTGGGGGATCAGTCCCAAACGTGTGTCTCGAGATCAATTGCTAAAGTTTCTAACAAGAACCACAATGGTGTGTTTTTTGGGTTCTGGTGTGTGATGTTCTAATCCTAGGTAATGGTCGTTGATTCAGTTTTTTAGGGGATGTGGCGATTATAGGTGTTTTTAAGGAAGGGGCCTGGGAATGATAGCCTGGTTGGGGTTTGGGTCGGAAGGAATCTGTTCGTACCAGGAAGTGGACCCAAAGAAACAAGTGGGAAGATTTGTTTGAGTTGAACACCAAAAAAGACCAGCCATTGAAAACAAGTGAGAAAGTAGCTGGGAAGAAACTGGTCAGTGTGTGGGGTGTTGACGCGCAATGTGTCGTTGCGTAAGTGGTGGCTGAAAAGCCGTATCGAAGAACACTCCCCCAAGTGACCCTTTGTTATCACCGTTAGGTTACCCAGGTCACCTGAGAAGAGTCGAGGGTCAAACTGGCGGATGTACCCCGAAAGGCCCATCAAGCTTCTACCAGCCCTTCCCCCTAAGGTGCAAGCAAGAACCAAACCGACATCATCCTTAGGACAACCGTTGGGAGCTTGAACCCTAAAGAGAAGGCGAGTGAGTTTTCCATAGTCCAATGCTTTTAACAGGGAGTTAGGATGATGGTAAGTACGCATATCATTAAAAATGCTCTTTGTGTCACCGCGGATAGAAAAGGTGTTCAGATTAGTGACTCCTATGTGGTTTTTCAGCTCGAATTACGACCACGAGATTCATGAAAGTTGACGGTAAAAGTCGACCCGTGAATCCTTGTTGACGAAAGTCGATAAGAGAAAAACGATTCATGAAAGTCGACGGTAAAAGTCGACCCGTGAATCGTTGTTGACGAAAGTTGATAAGCGGAAAAACTATTCATGAAAAGTTGACGGTAAAAGTCAACCCGTGAATGGTTGACGACGAAAGTCGTTTTTCGAATCTCGACGAATACGTCGGTTTCTCGAACTATGACGACAAATGTCGATTTCTCGAAATTTAGCGACGAATGTCGGTTTTTTTACTTTGACGACGAATGTCGATTTCTCGAACTTTGACAACGAATGTCGATTTCTCGAACTTTGACGACGAATGTCGGTTTTTTAACTTTGACGACGAATGTCGATTTCTCGAACTTGGACGACGAATATCGAGTTCTCGAACTTTAGTGACGAATGTCGATTTCTCGAACTTTGACGACGAATGTCGGTTTTTTAACTTTGACGACGAATGTCGATTTCTCGTACTTTGACGACGAATGTCGATTTCTCGAACTTTGACGACGAATGTCGATTTCTCGAACTTTGACGACGAATGTCGATTTCTCGAACTTGGACGACGAATGTCGATTTCTAGAACTTGGACGACGAATGTCGTTTTCTCGAACTTTGACGACGAATGTCGATATCTCGAACTTTGACTTATGATGGTAGGTTTTAGTGGATGGGGGTAGGGTAAGGTCCCTTAAATGGTGGTGGGCTCAGGACGAGGTTAACGTGAGGTGACTATGGTAGGTTATTTGAAGAGAGAATCCTGACAGTTTTCCACCTATAATCTAAGAGATCCTTGGGAGGACGAATCAGAAAATGTGCGGCCTGTCTGGGTCTCACATTTTCCAACGAACCTGTCTGGGTTCGATTCGTCTCCCCATCCCGTCTCTCTACCAACCCCGAGGGGTAAGAGAGAGACCGGAGGGGATGAGGATCTTTAAACTAAACTATAGGCCCATTTGTACAAGATCATTTGCGTAGAATAGTATGTCAAGTCCGATGGCTCTGGCCAGGGTTAGGTTAGGGGAAATTACAACATCTCCCCCCAAGCCAGCACTCGTCTGGAAAGGTTTGTAGTAGGGAGAATGAGGAGGGGCACGGGCCGACGCATGTCAGACTATACTATGTCGCCTGTGATTGGCTCCCGTCTAGGAGCAATGCCTTTTTTGGCTTATGGGCCAGGTGGGTAGCTTGTTATTTTTTTCGTTAGTTTATGAAACTTCTGTTGTTTTGCCTTTTATTTATTATAATGTCAGGTTGGATTATTCTGATGGGTAAGTTTAAGTGTGGTAGTGGGGTCGTGGCTAACCTTTACTGTTGAAAATTATTGTTCTTATTTCTTTTTTTGGTTTTTAGGAATTGCGAAGTTTCCGGTCTGAACTTGCTCTGGACCAGCGAACCAAGCCGAAGCCTGATAATCCTGATCCAGCATCGCAACTCCCCCAGAGGTGAAGTATTTTGGTCTATGGTGAAGGTCAACTCGTGAGAGAAATCAATTTGAGAAATCCTATTTTGAAAGGACGAATCAGAAAATGTGCGACCTGTCTGGGACTCACATTTTCCAACGAACCTGTCTGGGTTCGATTCGTCTCCCCATCCCGTCTCTCTGCCAAACCCGAGGGCTAAGAGAGAGACCGGAGGGGATGAGGATCCTCAAACTGATTTGTGGGTCTTTTTTTTAAAATTGTAATCTGTTTTATTCAGCTGGGTTAGTCTGACGAGTACGTCCTAGTGTGGTATTGGGGTCGTGGCTAACCTTTACTGTTGAAAACTATTGTTCTTATTTCTTTTTCTGGTTTTTAGGAATTGCGAAGTTTCCGGTCTGAACTTGCTCTGGACCAGCGAACCAAGCCGAAGCCCGATAATCCTGATCCAGCATCGCAACCCCCCCAGAGGTGAAGTATTTTGGTATATGGTAAAGGTCAAGGTCATATTAGTCGTATGGTTTGAGATCGTTCGATTTAGACGCGCGGAACGTGAATTTGGATTTTTATTCTAAGGTTTTGAGAAAGGTGCTCTGGTCGACAGGTGCACTGGTGGGTAGATTTAGTGCAGAAATGGGTTTGTGAGTAAATTCCATTGATTTTTGGGTTTTACAATGGGTAGGGTTAGCGTGGGGGTTGGGATTCTAGTCCGTAGGGTTGATGCAGGTGGGTTTACAGCCAGTGGGTCTGTGACGGTTAGGGTTAGTGTAGGAGTAGGAGTCACGTTAAAGTATTTTTTGTCCTATGAAACTCGACTTAGGGTTATAATCAGTAGGGTTGACGTGGGTGGGTTTCCAGCCAGTGGGTCTGTGACGGTTAGGGTTAGTGTAGGAGTAGGGGTCACGTTAAAGTATTTTTTGTCCTATGAAATTTGACTTAGGGTTATAATCAGTAGGGTTGACGTGGGTGGGTTTCCAGCCAGTGGGTCTGTGACGGTTAGGGTTAGTGTAGGAGTAGGGGTCACGTTAAAGTATTTTTTGTCCTATGAAATTTGACTTAGGGTTATAATCAGTAGGGTTGACGTGGGTGGGTTTCCGGCCAGTGGGTCTGTGACGGTTAGGGTTAGTGTAGGAGTAGGGGTCACGTTAAAGTATTTTTTGTCCTATGAAATTTGACTTAGGGTTATAATCAGTAGGGTTGACGTGGGTGGGTTTCCAGACAGTGGGTCTGTGACGGTTAGGGTTAGTGTAGGAGTAGGGGTAACGTTAAAGTATTTTTTGTCCTATGAAATTTGACTTAGGGTTATAATCAGTAGGGTTGACGTGGGTGGGTTTCCAGACAGTGGGTCTGTGACGGTTAGGGTTAGTGTAGGAGTAGGGGTAACGTTAAAGTATTTTTTGTCCTATGAAATTAGACATAGGGTTATAATCAATAGGGTTGATGTGGGTGGGTTTACAGCCAGTCGGTCTGTGACGGTTAGGGTTAGTGTAGGAGTAGGGGTCACGTTAAAGTATTTTTTGTCCTATGAAATTTGACTTAGGGTTATAATCAGTAGGGTTGACGTGGGTGGGTTTCCAGCCAGTGGGTCAGGGTTAGGGTTAGGGTTAGGGTTAGGGTGTAGGGTTAGGGTTAGGGTTAGGGTTAGGGTTAGGTTAGGGTTAGGGTTAGGGTTAGGGTTAGGGTTAGGGTTAGGGTTAGGGTTAGGGTTAGGGTTAGGGTTAGGGTTAGGGTTAGGGTTAGGGTTAGGGTTAGGGTTAGGGTTAGGGTTAGGGTTAGGGTTAGGGTTAGGGTTAGGGTTAGGGTTAGGGTTAGGGTTAGGGTTAGGGTTAGGGTTAGGGTTAGGGTTAGGGTTAGGGTTAGGGTTAGGGTTAGGGTTAGGGTTAGGGTTAGGGTTAGGGTTAGGGTTAGGGTTAGGGTTAGGGTTAGGGTTAGGGTTAGGGTTAGGGTTAGGGTTAGGGTTAGGGTTAGGGTTAGGGTTAGGGTTAGGGTTAGGGTTAGGGTTAGGGTTAGGGTTAGGGTTAGGGTTAGGGTTAGGGTTAGGGTTAGGGTTAGGGTTAGGGTTAGGGTTAGGGTTAGGGTTAGGGTTAGGGTTAGGGTTAGGGTTAGGGTTAGGGTTAGGGTTAGGGTTAGGGTTAGGGTTAGGGTTAGGGTTAGGGTTAGGTTAGGGTTAGGGTTAGGGTTAGGGTTAGGGTTAGGGTTAGGGTTAGGGTTAGGGTTAGGGTTAGGGTTAGGGTTAGGGTTAGGGTTAGGGTTAGGGTTAGGGTTAGGGTTAGGGTTAGGGTTAGGGTTAGGGTTAGGGTTAGGGTTAGGGTTAGGGTTAGGGTTAGGGTTAGGGTTAGGGTTAGG